>WNWK01042405.1:0-10000 GCA_009830355.1 Cherax destructor | reverse complement strand
TTATCATATGAAGGGCACATCTTAGGAAATATGTCAACCTGGGCAGACTCAAGCATTTTGTGAGGAGGTACAAGGCATCATGGGTGTCAAGATTGCTATTCGTTGTTCCATTCTCCTCAATTCTTCCAGTTTCTTCCTGAGAATTGTGTCAATGGCATCTTTCCCAGAGGTGCTCCAAGCAAGACACATTAGTAGGGCAATGACTGTTGCTCCTGGTAGTTTTGATAGCACTGCATCTATCACTTGTTGATTGACTGATATGATTTCACATTTGGATGGATTCAGGATGAGACCCATTTCCTGTCCCTGTGTCATCACCTGTGTAAGATCATCTACAAGGGACTCCTTTACCTGCTAGTGTGCCATCATCCAGGAACCAGATGTTTAGCTCACTGGTCAGTCTTACTGCGATTTCCTAACTCTATACAGAAGAAATGGTGCGAGAGGGTCCCCTTGCTGGACACCCTCTGATGATGTGATTTCATGCTCTCAAACAGGAGCATTGATTCCTTGCTATATCCAGCTGAAACAAAAGGGAAGAGACCTGGAAAATGTTCTTGTACAGCTGCTAATACTACGTCCCTTTTCAGGAGATTAAATGCATTCTTGAAATCTAATTTAACCACTGCATTGTCCTCAGGCAGGTTGTCGATATATGCCCTTGTTGCATGAACCGCTGCTTCACTTCCTTGAGAGACCCCAAAGCCAAGCTGGTTTGGTTGAAGCATGATGGCTGCCTCTGCGCGAATACTTGACAGCAGCTTTAGAAACGAGGCGGCGAAACGTGTTGCCCACTGCGATTGGCCTAATTCCTCCATCCTTCTTTTAAGGGCAAAGTGATGCTCCAAAAGAAAGGTTTAATCTCGTCAGGAATCAGACCAGCCAAGGAATTGTTGACGAACCTGATCTCTGACAGCAGTGTCTCTGCAATCTCCCCGATAACTGGATTAACCATTTCCTTTAAATGTTGTGGCCTTATTCAGTGTAACCCCCCGCAGAGCCGGAAGGAATGACATTATTGCTTTGTAAATGTCCGAGTCTTGCACAATCAGTGGTTCCACAGTGGGGACAGAGGTGTTGGAACTGTTGGTACCCCTGGTTTCCCTGGCAGGTGCTTTCCTCAAATGCTCAGCAGTGTCAGCATCTCTGGGGGCAACTGTATCTTCACTGGTGATAATTCTGATTGCTCCACTGTGTTGCCCCTTCAATTTTCTTGCTCACTTGGACTCTGATTTTTCGCTGTCAGTGGAGTGAGTGGGGTTCTGCCCCTCCCATTTTTGTGTTGATGGGGAAGGGGAATAGGGTTTTCAGCTCTAGGAAAGTCTCTTAAGGATTTAATGATCATTGAGGCTAGCCTCTTTCCCTTCTTTCCGGCAGCTAAGCAGAAAATTGCCAAAAGTAGTAAGTTGTGCCATGCCTTGATGGTTGGTGGAGTATTTAGGATAGCAGAAACATCGTTTACTTTATTAAGAGGTCTGTAAGTTTCCAGCTCGTGTGGACGGGCTGCTTTGGGAATATGTGTGAGTGTTCTGATACCTGTTGCTTTAATTGCTTCCAGGATATTATCTGATGAGATGAGATCTGTTGGAGTGGATATATATATATATATATATATATATATTATATATATATATATATATATATATATATATTTTATATATATATATATATATATATATATATATATATATATATATATATATATATATATATATATATATATTATATATATATATATATATTATATATATATATATATATATATATATATATATATATATATATATATATATATATATATATATATATATATATATATATATATTATATATATATATTATATATATATATATATATATATATATATATATATATATATATATATATATATATATATATATATATATATATATATATATATATATATATATATATATATATATATATATTATATATATATATATATATATTATATATATATATATATATATATATATATATATATATATATATATATATATATAATTTAATTTAGCCAAATTCAAATAATATATATTTTGTATAAGTTAAGAATAATTTAACACTAAACAAACACAATGAAATATATATTTTTCGTTAGATTCAAAATGATTTTATTATGCATATACAAATTTTCGCTTGACTTATTCTCCAAGAAGAGTGTTGCTATTTATGCCAAAATCACAAGTTTTTATTAATAAGTATATACATATATATATATATATATATATATATATATATATATATATATATATATATATATATATATATATATATATATATATATATAATAATATTAATAAAAAGGAGGGTGGATGGGAGGTTCGAACCGTGGTCCATAAATTGACAGGCTCAATGCTCTACCACTTTGACTACAGGTCTTCTTCAGGACGGGATAGGAAACAGTGCTTCTGGTCATGTTTCTGTTAGAGGCACCAACTGTAAACCAAACGATCACCCACAAAATCCAGAAAACTGCAGTAAATATATTCTTACCTCTTTCAAAGCCATATAGTCTATGAATACAGAGTAAGTCGTAATTAACAATTGTCAAATTTCATGTTACAGACCATACCACGGGTGGGGTTCGAACCCGCGGTCAGAGAGTCTCAAAACTCCAGACCGTCGCGTAAGCCACTGGGCCAGCTAGCTTCAATAAGATTCATCCAACTAGGTATATTTCTACACCATAGGAAGGTTAGCATAGGCACCACTGTGTCCACAACTGCAAGATTTTACAGACGAATCTCCCGCTAGCATGGCCGTGACAAATTCTAGCTCAAGTCCCCTTCAAAGCCGTCAACATGACTCACGAAATCGTAATGACGTGCAATCGTGCCATTACGATTTCGTGATTCATGCCACAGGTTCGATTTATGAACCACGGTTCATAAATCGAACCTGTGGCATGCAATTTCTTAGTCCAAAACTTTGCTCACACTGCCTTTGTGGCTACAATATTACTGTCTCTCTAGAAATGAGACTTAGATTCTTGGAGGCACAATATGTGCCCTTGGACGTCAATACGTGTGTATTATACAAGATGTCACGCTACCAACAACCTGCTTGCACAGATTAAGCTCTTTACAAACAATCATTACGTCAAATTCTCAAAACAGTTACGTGTATTAACTCTACCTATTCAACATTTCCTAAGGTATTTAATGTTAATATTTTATCACAGAGCAAATACAATGTTTACCATCTCTGAGATGCTATATTTTCTTACCGGTTTATTTCATTATAATAATAATTAAAATAATATTAATAATAATAATAATAATAATAATAATAATAATAATAATAATAATAATAATAATAATAATAATAATAATAATAATAATAATAATAATAACAACGACAACAACAACAACAACAATAATAATAATAATAATATTAATAATAATAATAATAATAAACTCAACTTCAACAACAAAAATAATAACACCAACAATAATGATAATAAGATCAACTACAATGACTATAATAATAAATTAAGAAAACAGAAACAAATGCGTAAGACAATTGTTGTTTTTTCAAAACTTTCATTCAGTTCCAATACATAAAACTATTTAATATGAGGAGCATTTCATAAAGTGGTATTAAAAAAAATTGAATAAATTCAACGTAGTATTACAATAATTATAAACAATACTATTTTTCTATATCCAAGTGATATACTTGTGCTAATACTGCTTTTAATTATTTATATGTTCATTTACATATCAATAAATTTAAATAATGATTTTTATAATACTAATACTACTTATAATAATAATAATAATAATAATAATAATAATAATAATAATAATAATAATTATTATAAATATTATCAGTTTTCAATATGTAATGGAGGAAGTCCAATACATTTTTCGAAAAGATCTTTTGATAAGAAATCCCGAATATAAAAATGGTTATAATCTTAACCATAATTTTAAAGGGGTGGACCAGAAAGCCAGCGGAGAGTCTCCAGCTGTGGGTCATCATATGACTAAGACCCGCGTCAGGAAACACTTGTCCTGTTTCCTGACAAACTTAATACCTACCATCTTATTCTGAAGACATATTACGATCTTCTTTCTATTAATATGAAGTCTACTTATTAAAATAGATGTCGAAGAGATAGATCGGTAATTTAGTGAATGTATCCTAGTTCATTTCATAAATATTGGAGTAATATTATTAATTTTTATTCTTTCGTTATTTTTCTCTGTTCTGGTAACTGATATACGTAACTGTTAGTAGGAAAGCAATATAGTATTTAGACTTTTTTGTTTCTGGATGAAAGTTAATTAGGTCAGTTTTTATATATATTCAGATTTTCTAGGAAAAACAACACGGTACGGATGGAGTCAGAATCCATGTTGAGTCAGTCGTAAAACTATGTACTAGTTCTACGTGTCAAGGCTAGTAAGTGATGGTGTAATGACGATGTTATAGCAGTGGTGGTGGTAGTACACGGAGTATATGGATGAGGCTGTGGTGAGGACGTTGGAAGTGACAATCATCACCACCACCCACCTGGATGTTGTTGTTGGTGGAGATGGCGATAGAGGAAGTAATGACAACGGTAATGTTAATGATGATGTTGTTGGTGGAGATAACTATGAGGAGGTGGTAGTTGTAGTAATGATGATAACCGGGACGGAGTAGTAACACTGAGGGTTGATGGAAGTGACATGTATTACCAAAGAAAATAAGGAAAGTTATTTTACAAGTTTCATCACTTCAGTGAACATTTTAAAAAGAGTCCACGGGGAAAAAGTTTTTGGTTTTAAAAACTGGACAACAGCGATCTTTTTTTTTCCCCCGGGCTCTTGGGGGAAAAGATCTTGTTTTGTTCCTCCTGGGGCCCCCTTGGGGATTTTTTGATCTTGATTTCCCCCGGGGCTCTTTTGGGGACTTTCTTTTTTTCCCCCCCCAGGGCTTTGGCACAAGATCTTTTTTATGTTCCTCCCCGGGACCCCTTGGCCCCGATCTTGTTTATTTCCCCCTTTGGGGCTCTTTGGGACACCGATCTTGTTTTGTTCCTCCTGGGACTCTTGGGCCCCCCGGGGGTTGTTTTTTTTTCCTCCTCGGGACTCTTGGCACACCACAAGCACAAACTTCCCCCACAAAAACCCCCGTGCCCACTGTGCTCGCCCCGGTTTCCTGGGGAATAATAATTTTTGGGTTTTCCCTATTGAAACTATTTTTTCACTTAGCCACAATCCAAAATTGGGGAAAATAATAACATAAATTTTTGGGTTTTTTCCCCCAAAAAAATTTTTAAAAAATTGGATTTTTAAAAAATATTTACCATTGTTTTTTAAAAGCCTTTGATAAAAAGGGGAAAAATTTTAAAAGGCTGTTAATAAGATTAAAAAAATTTTTTAAAATTACAAAGGAGATTAATTTAATCTGATCCCTTTTAATTTCCAAATTAAAGGGGGAAAACTTTACTTAACATTGGGGATGTTCCCCCCCAAAAAATTGATAAAATGTCGTTCTGGAAACCCCAAAAATTTTAATATTTTTTAAATTTTGGGTTTTTATATTTTTAATTTTTCTCTTGGGGAAAAAAAGGGGAAAAATTTCGGGGACAAAAAAGAAAAAGCCCGTTAACAGTTTTTTCCCCAAAAAACGGAAATTTACCCCTAAACCCCCCTGTTTTTTTGGGAAAAAGTTGGGGGAAAAAACCAAAACAGATCCATTCCCGCCGGGGCTCAGTTGTTGTTTTGGGAAAATTGGGCAATGAACAACCCCCCGGGCGGCCCTGATCCACCAAAAAAGGTCAAACCCGGGGGGGCCTTTTACCCGGAACACCTCCCCCCAGGGGTATCATGGGTTTTTTAAAAAAAAATTTTTTTTATATCAATATAGTCGTTGATTTTAAAAAAAAAAATTTTTTTTTTCTTTTTTTGCCGGCCAGTTAGGGGGCTTTTTAAAAAAACCCCAAAAAATGCCCCCTTTTGGGGAAAATTTTTTAAAAATTTTTTATATTCAGTGGGTCCCCTTTTGGAAAAAAAAGATGGGGTTTTTCTTTTACTTATTTCCCAAAAAAATTATCCAGGTTTTTTTAAAAATTATTCCCCTTTTTAAAATTTAGGGGAAATTTTTTGAAAAAAGGTTTAAAACACCCCCCTTTTGAATAATATCATTTTGAAAAAGTTTTAAAATTTTTTTTAAAAAAAATCCAGGGGGTCCCTTTCCCAAAAATTTCCTGATTTAAATTGTTTCCCCAAAAAAAAAACTTATTTTTTTTATTCAATGGTAATTCATATGTATCCCGGACCCTTTTCATACATTGGTATTGTCCAATGGACCTTTGCTCAAGTAGTTGAGTAGCCCTGTTAAGGTCCCAAGATAGCACATTAAGAAAGTGTTAGTTATTAGGTTATGTTAATAAAGGCATCAAAACTAGTTTCCCGCCGTGTCGGAATCAAATCGACAGTTGCTGACATCAAAAATTTTTTCCTAAACTTGTTAGTAATGGCTTTCTTAGCACATTCTCCCCCGACTCACTCAGCAACACAAATAATAATTTATCACACATATCATATAATATATTAAAAAACATAAAAACAAAATAATATGGGGTTTTTACAAAAAGTTTCTAGTCATTATCTAATAACAATAAAAAGGCTTTCAGATGAGGAAGGTCTTAGCTTATCAGCTCTTACGGGGACTTGAGCTAGATTTCTCGGCCATGCTAGCGGAGAGTCAAAACGATGTGGACACAGTGGTGCCTATGCTAACCTTCCTATGGTGTGAAATATACCTAGTTGGATGAATCTTATTGAAGCTAGTCCCAGGGCTTGGACGGTCTGGAGTTCTGAGACTTCGACCCTGGTTCAACCCCAGTGGTATGTAGCTCTTAGCTTGTAAATAACCTAACCTAACCAACCTTGTAGAAACTTGTATAGAAAAAAAAAAGAAACAATAAGCGACTTCACATATGTGCGCACAATCTTGGGTTTTTAACAACCGTATGGAACAAAAACACTTCCCCATGTGTGACACTGGCCAGTGTTTTAAGAAACCGTATGGAACAAAAACACTTCACATATGTGTGACACTGGCCGGTTCTTAACAACCGTATGGGAAAAAAAACACTTACATATGTGTGACACTGTCCATGTTCTGAACAACCGTATGGAACAAAAAAATTGCAGATGTGTGACACTGTCTTCTCATGAAAAAAAGTAATGAATAAATACGGAAATATATTTGTAGTAGGCCGCAGTACTTTTCGATAGCAATATTTTGTTCCAGCAACCCTCCCTCCCACTCTTCTACCTTCCCCCCATATTCAATCCCCCCTCCCACTCTTTCTAAATTCCCCCTCTCCATCATCACAATGACTTCTGGGCAAGTATTTCTGTGTCCCCGGGGAAATGACCGGATTGGAAGACCCTAAGGACGAGAAGTTTGTTTAAGGGGGCGGGAAATGTTTTGGGTTCTGCAGAACCGGAAGTTTGGGCCCTTTCCCACAACAGAAATCTTACTTTTGAACCCTTTTTTGACTAAGGATTGGGCACACACATTTCTCCCACACCCCCTGTTTGCAAATGGTTTCCCCTCCGAGTGTAGTTGACGTGCAAATGCCCGGTCTGTACTATCTTAGACATTTTTGCTATGTTGTGGTTATATAATTGGGATCTTCTAGAGGTTTAATACACTTTCAGGAGAAACTTCTAATCTCGACAGTTTGATGGGGAATTTTTACTATTTTTTTATTTATTGTGATAGTATTTATTTGTTCTAAATTTTTAATTACTATTTTATTGAGACACTTGCACCATATAATCTTTATTGGGGAAACGTTTCGCCACACAGGGCTTCATCAGCCCAATACAAAGTAGAAATGGGTAAGGAGAGGGGGAGGAGGAATCAGTCCCCCAGCCTGGAATTGATGTATTTAGCCCCTCAATCTTGTAGAAAGTACAGCAAAAGCCGGAGTAGTGGTTTTCTGTAGTCAGGTGAGTGGAAGCAGGAGGATACAGTGGAACCATCCACTAGTGTGGGGTTTTTCCCCAAAAGGGGAAAAATGTTGAAGTTCCCTTTCTAGATCCCATGAGGGGCTGAACCCAAACCCCCCTCTATTACCGTTTTTACTTTATTGGGCTGATGAAGCCACTGTGGGGGGAAAATTTCCCCCAATAAAGATTCCCTGGCATAAGTGTTCAATTTTCAACTTGTCATTTTTTAAACCATTTATCCCCGAATTTTTTTATTTATTATTTTTTTAATGCCCCTTTAAATTGTATTGTATTTAATTGCAATTGCTAAAAATGTGAATGTTTTTGATGGGTCATAGCACGTGTGACATCACAGCCTTGTACCCCCCTTCTTCCTTCACTTTTCCCCCCCTCTCTCTTTTTTCCACTTCCTCCCTTCACCCATAGTTCCTAAACTATACCTCCACCCCCCCTATCTTCCTTTTTTCGTCAACCCCATTTTGCCTCCACCCTGCTTCTCCCCACTAATCCTGTTCCCTTCCCCCTCTTTTTTTTTTTTTTTTTTTTTTTTTTTTTGCTCTCTCTCCCCGCGACTCCCATAATCCTTTAACATCATTACAGCCCGGGGATATTGCACCTGGATTTTCCCCTTGGATTACGTGAGGCGGTCACGGGAAAAAAAATTTCAGTCCAAATTGTATTTAATATTATTGTTTTTGCACTAACCCCCAAAGAGAGTTCGAAACTACTTTTAGTCTCTACCCCGTTACCATTCCGCATTTCGTTGATATTATCAAAAATTATATGAAAGGTTAACATCGTTTGATTTGGGGAGATAATCCCACAGCAACTGTCTGGTTCACGGCGATGGGTAGGAAAAAGGGAAACAATTTTCCCGGGGGGAGTGCCACCCAGTCCGGCTATTGAACCACGTTCTTATGGTTTATCGTGAGGCGGAAATCGTTCACTGATTAAAACGCCCTTTTGCGTTTACTGTAGCAACTGTTTGTTGTTTGGGTGTCGTTGTTTTTGGGTAATGATGCTCTTGTTATGATAATGCTAGTGTTGCTATTCTTCATACTGATGACGATGACAATGCTGTTGTTTTGAAAAGCAAGTGTTACTGAAACTGCTGATAGTTCTGTTGCCGCTGTTGATATTATGTTGTCCTGCCGCTGGCTGCAAACCCCCCTCGCTGTTCTTATACGTAAAACAGTGGAAGGGATGGAGGGTTTGTTTTGTGGTTTGGGGTTAATTGCCACAACACAGTCTTTTCAATGGGTGACAAGGGCCCCTTAAAGGGGCCCGTGAAAAGGGGGGAACTTTTCCAGAAAATTTCCCTTTTTAAAAAATGTGTGCAAAATTTATATATATATATATATATATATATATATATATATATATATATATATATATATATATATATATATATATATATATATATATATATATATATATATATATATATATATATATATATATATATATATATATATATATATATAAATGCACACATGTTTTTTAGAAAATTTTTAAAATTTAAACCTTTTTTTTTGTTCCCCCCCTTTTTACTCTGGGTTTCCGCCCAAACCTTGCCACCATTGGGAAAAATACTTTTGTTTTAAAATAATAATTTTAAAATATATATTTATATATATATATTATTTAGGTACGAATACTGGTCAGAGAGCCCGTCGTAAGTCCAGGCGCCGGTAAAGAGTACGTCGCTAATGGGAGGCATTTTAAACAAAACCAAGTGCTAAACCCCCCAAGGGTTTATACCGATCAATTAATTTCCTGAATTTAAAGCATTCATAACGTGATGTATCGGATATCCGCCCGATTTTTCTGTAAACAGATATCCCCATATGACGTCCAAACCCGGGGAAAATCCGCACAATTTCTTTATCCGCATCCCATATATATATATATATATATATATATATATATATATATATATATATATATTTTATATATATATATATATATTTTTATATTTTAAACATCAACTTTATACATCTTGCTACTTCTACTTACCAAAC
>WNWK01042404.1:0-15996 GCA_009830355.1 Cherax destructor | reverse complement strand
AAGTGCACCTAGAATTACTTTACTTTGGCAGAGATATGCGTTAAATTTAGAATTTAATTATATAGAAGTTGACTCTATAGGTAAAGGTAGAGGTATACTACTGTGATTATTATGGTTGTGAGGTATTTAATATTGATGATTTGTGTTTTAGTGGGTGTAGCTTTTGTGACCCTTCTTGAGCGAAAGATTTTAGGTTACATCCAAATTCGAAAGGGGCCCAATAAGTTAGGTATCTTAGGGTTGTTACAGCCTTTTTCAGATGCGGTAAAGTTATTTGCTAAGGAACAAAGGGTTCCTTTGTTGTCAAATTTTTTGCCTTATTATTTATCTCCTGTTTTTAGTTTATTTATTGCTTTGATTATATGGAGTGTTATCCCGTATGAGATAGGGATGGTAGACTTTGATATAAGTATATTGTTTTTTTTATGTTGCTTAAGGTTAGGGGTGTACCCTTTAATGGGGGCAGGTTGATCTTCTAATTGCAAGTACTCCTTGTTAGGGAGTCTTCGAGCAGTGGCCCAAACAATTTCTTATGAGGTAAGGTTGGCTTTAATTTTATTATCTTATATTTTTTTGACGGGTAGTTTTAGGTTCGGAGAGTTAAGATTATACCAGGAAAGCATGTGATTTTTTTGGGTAACAATTCCTCTTTCTGCAGTTTGATTGGGTTCTTGTCTTGCTGAAATAAACCGTACGCCTTTTGATTTTGCGGAGGGGGAATCAGAATTAGTGTCAGGGTTTAATACAGAGTATAGAAGCGGGGGCTTCGTGCTTATTTTTATAGCTGAATAAGAGCCTCCCCACTAATAGAACAACTCACATACTTTCATGACCATACCATGTTAATCCTTATCCTTATCACCACTTTAGTAGGATATATTCTAATCAACTCAGCCTCTAATTTATTTATTAATCGTTTTCTTCTTGAAAATCAAGAAATCGAAATCATTTGAACAATCCTACCTGCTATCATCTTAATTTTTATTGCAATACCATCACTACGCCTTCTCTATTTACTAGATGAAACAAACAATTCAGGTGTAACTATTAAAACCATTGGTCATCAATGGTACTGATCCTATGAGTACTCAGACTTCTTAAATATTGAATTCGATTCATATATATTACCATACGATAATAATGTGTCCTCAAATTTTCGCCTTCTAGATGTTGACAACCGAGTCGCTATCCCGCTTAATACCCAGATCCGCCTCATTATCTCGGCAGCAGATGTTATTCACTCTTGGACTATTCCAGCCCTGGGAGTGAAAGCAGATGCCATCCCTGGCCGACTAAATCAAATTAGATTTTTAATTAACCGACCTGGTTTATTTTATGGTCAATGTTCGGAAATCTGTGGAGCTAATCACAGATTTATGCCCATCCTAATTGAAAGAATCTCAGTAGATTCTTTCCTTAACTGAATTTCCGAGAACTCAGAGAGCTCGTCCTAATAACATTTAAACCAACTTTAGATAACTTTTCAAGTGTAGGTCTTTTAAACCTAAAAAAGTATTTTTAATACTTCTAGAGAGCTAAAAATTAGTTAATCTAAATAACGTTAGTTTGTCAGACTAAAATAATCTATCCTGATATTTTTATATGCCCCAAATAGGGGCATCTTATTAGAAATATCTCCCCTTAAATGTACGGAAATCAACAGGGAGTATCTAATACCTGAAAGCAGGAAGCCCTCCAATTCTTGAGGAAAGGGCTCCTGCTTTATAGGTTATTGAAGCAAGGACCTTGGGTAGTTTTAAATTTAGGTTGGATAAATTCATGAGTGAAAGGGGTTGGATTTGATTGGGAATTGCACATGAGTAAATAAAATTATCAAAGCTTATTTCTTGGGTAGCATTGAAAATTAGGTTGAACAAATATTTTGTTAGTGAGATGGAATGTGAAGGACCTGCCTAGTATGGGCCAACAGGCCTGCTGCAGTGTTCCTCCTTTCTTATGTTCTTATGTTCTTAATGGAAAAATAAACACATAAGCAGTATAATGTGATCCTTTATTGACAACGTTTCGCCCACGCAGTGGGCTTTATCGAGTCACAGACAGATCTACCTGGAAAATGAGCAACATGGATATATATATAGGGTACAGTCAGGTGGAGAATGCTGGGTCAGGTGGAGAATGCTGGGTCAGGTGGAGAAAGCTGCATGTGACAGTCTTAAAAGTAGTGTGATAGTTAAAACATTGTGTGACTTAAAGGACCTGTAGTGTACCATTCTTGAGTTCTAGGTGGGATAGCGTTGAAGAAGTTTCTTGGCAATAGGTTCAGCATTCTCCACCTGACTGTACCCTATATATATCTCCATGTTGCTCATTTTCCAGGTAGATCTGTCTGTGACTCGATAAAGCCCACTGCGTGGGCGAAACGTTGTCAATAAAGAATCACATTATACTGCTTATGTGTTTATTTTTCCAGTCGTATTTCTAGAAATAAGATGGACGAGTTGGGATTAGTTGCTAGTGCGGGAAATATTGATGTTTTTGCAATAACTGAGATGTGGTTTAATATGAACAATTGGGAGATGCATGCTGAATGTCACATATAGGGTTTTAAATTGTTCCAAGTTGACAGAAGTATCGGGAAGGGGGGTGGGGTGGCACTCTATGTCCGTGATCATTTAAATTGTTGCATAAAAATGGGAATAAAGTCTGAAATAATACATACAGAGTCTTTCTGGATAGAATTTTCAGAGGGGTGTATAAAATTGATTTTAAGCGTGATATTCCATCCTCCAAACTTAGATAGGAACAAGGGAGACTACTTTGGGAGGAAATTGTTAAGGCCAGCCATAAGGCACGATAACGTAGTAATTCTTGGGGACTTTAACTTTAGTCAAATTGATTGGAAATTCTTGACAGGGAATTTAGAATCTAATGACTTTTTAGAAGTAGTTCAGTATTGTTTTTTGAAGCAGTTTGTGACAGAACCTACAAAGGAAAATAACCTACTTGACTTGGTTCTGGCAAACAAGGAAACCCTTGTTATTAATTTAGAAATTAAAGAGGAACTCAGCACAAGTGGATGGAAATAAATGGTATAAAATGCCGACTCAACAGAAAAACAAACACATAAGCAGTATAATGTGATCCTTTATTGACAACTTTTCGCCCATGCAGTGGGCTTTATAGAGTCACAAACAGATCTACCTGGATAAAAGATACATGAGTATTTATAGGATTTAGTCAGGTGGAGAATGCTGGGTCAGGTTGAGAATGCTGCATGTGACAATCTTCAGAGTAGGGTGATGGAATCTTAAACCTTGGGTAGTTTTAAAAAAGAGATTGAATAAGTATATGACAGTGTCCCATTCTTAAGTTCTTATGTGGGATAGCAATGAGGAAGTTTCTTGGAAATAGGTTCAGCTATGTTGTAGAAGCCGTTGTTCTGACGTTTTTCAATAAAACATTTGAGGCAGTAGACAGTGATAAAGAATATGATATAGTTTACTTGGATTTCAGTAAGGCCTTCGATAGAGTACCTCACAAGAGACTCTTAAGAAAGGTGGCAGCTCATGGTATAGGAGGTAAAGTTCTAGCATGGATAGAGGCATGGCTTACCAATAGAAAGCAGAGAGTTTCCATTAATGGGGTCAAATCTGAATGGGGATTAGTCACTAGTGGCGTTCCACAAGGATCAGTTTTGGGCCCATTGGAAAAATGGGCCCAAATGACCTTGATGAAGGAATTGCAAGAGACATGAGTAAATTTGCTGATGATACAAAAACAGGCCGTATAATTCATTCTGAGCAGGATACCAGTGAACTCCAGGAGGATTTGGACAAATTAATGTCTTGGTCTGAAAAGTGGCAGATGAAGTTCAATGTGGACAAGTGTAAGGTGCTAGTCGTTGGTAATGAAAATATCCCTCGAATTTATAAACTAGGTGAAGTAGAGCTTGATCATACAGAATGTGAAAAGACTTGGGAGTCATGGTAAGCAGAAATCTAAAGCCAAGACAACAGCCAAGTGTGCAATAAGGCTAACAGATTACTAGGATTTATTTCAAGAAGTATAAGCAACAGAAGTCCAAAAGTTATTTTACAGCTCTATACATCACTAGTGAGACCTCATTTGGATTATGCAGCTCAGTTTTGGTCACCTTACTACAGGATGGATATAGATTCATTGAGAACATACAAAGAAGAATGACTAAAATGATTTACAGTATAAGAAATCTCCCGTATGAAGATAGACTTAGAGCGTTGAATCTCCACCTCTGGAGAGGCGTAGAATGGGGGGAGATATCATCGAGGTGTACAAGTGGATGATGGGTATAAACACAGGAGATATTAATAAAATACTGAGGATATCGAACCAAGTAAGAACCAGAAATAACGGATTTAAATTGGATAAATTTAGATTTAGAAAGGACATAGGCAAGTACTGGTTTTCGAACAGAGTTGTAGATGCGTGGAACAATCTTCCGAGTAGGGTGATAGAGGCTGGGACCTTGGGTGGATTTAAAAGAGATTGGACAAATATATGAGTGGAGGGGCTGGGTTTGATTAGTGTCGTGAGTACGGAATAAATTCTTAGGTAGTGGTGGTTTTGATAAGGACCTGCCTTGTATGGGCCAGTAGGCCTTCTGCAGTGTTCCTCCATTCTTATGTTCTTATGTTCTTATATGCAGATATGTGATGATTACGGGATTTTTCGGTATTGAGTGTTGTCTTCTCTGGCTATGAGTCTTGCGTTTCTGAAGTTGATTAAATGGTTGTGTGAATTTCGGAGTTGAACACAGGCATTCCTTGAGTCGTCAGATCTGACTGCGTACTGGTGTTCTGAAATACATGTTTGGAGGTCTCTGGATGTTTCACCAACGTATAATTTGCTGCAGTCATTGCAAAGGGATTGTGTATACCCTTGCAGTGGATTGAAGCTTGTGCTGTCTGTTACTGGTAATGTCCTTGATGATGGTGGATGTGGAGGTGGATACTCGGAATGTGGTATTGGAAAAAATGTTGGAAACGTGTTTGGCAATGGAGTTGGTGGGGAGGACTATGTATCTCTTCTCAGCAGTGTCTACTCTGGGTGTGTTGAAGATGATTAATGCCCGTCGTCTGCAGTCTCTAATGAAGTGATGAGGATAGTGAAGTTTAGAAAAAACTTGTTCAATAAGGGAGCATTCTTCCTCAAGGAATTCACTGCTGCAGAACATAAGAACATAAGAAAGGAGGAACACTGCAGCAGGCCTGTTGGCCCATACTAGGCAGGTCCTTCACAATCCGTCCCACTAACAGAAAATTTGCTCAACCCAATTTTCAATGCTACCCAAGAAATAAGCTTTGATAATTCTATTTACTCATAAGAACATAAGAACATAAGAAAGGAGGAACACTGCAACAGGCCTGTTGGCCCATACTAGGCAGGTCCTTCACAATCCGTCCCACTAACAGAATATTTGCTCAACCCAATTTTCAATGCTACCCAAGAAATAAGCTTTGACAATTCTACCCACTCATGCGCGAGTCCCACTCAAATCCAACCCCTCTCACTCATGAATTTATCCAACCTAAATTTAAAACATGTGCGAGTCCCACTCAAATAAAACCCCTCTCACTCATGAATTTATCCAACATAAATTTGAAACTACCCAAGGTCCTAGCTTCAATAACCCTACTAGGCAGACTGTTCCACTCATCAACTACCATATTTCCAAACCAATACTTTCCTATATCCTTTCTAAATCTAAACTTATCTAACTTGAATCTATTATTGCGGGTTCTCTCTTGGAGAGATATCCTCAAGACCTTATTTATATACCCTTTGTTAATACCCATTTTCCACTTGTATACCTCGATCATGTCTCCCCTCATTCTACGTCTTACAAGTGAATGTAATTTAAGGGTCTTCAATCTTTCTTCGTAAGGAAGATTTCTAATGCTATGTATTAATTTAGTCATTCTACGCTGAATGTTTTCTAACGAATTTATGTCCATTCTGTAATATGGAGACCAGAACTGAGCTGCTTAATCTAGGTGAGGCTTTACTAATGATGTATAAAGCTGTAATATAACCTCTGGACTTTTGTTGCTAACACTTCTTGATATAAATTCCAGTAATCTATTTGCCCTATTACGTACGCTTAGGCATTGCTGTCTTGATTTAAGGTTGCTGCTTACCATCACCCCCAAGTCCTTCTCGCAATCTGTATGGCTAAGTTCTACGTTATTTAACTTATAAGTGCTTGGGTTATGGACACTCCCGAGCTTCAGAACCTTGCATTTATCTACATTGAACTGCATCTGCCACTTTTCTGACCACAAATTTTGTCTAAATCTTCCTGAAGTTCTATGACACTATGTTGTCATAGAAGTCATAGAAGAAGATGTCCTCTCTTGAGTTACTCTACCAGCAGCTGAAGGAAGAACTGAGGGTAGCTAAGCTTGAGAGATAGACTGTTAAATTAGACACATATGCAACACTTGGGTATCTTTTGAAAACGTTGCCACACAGTGCTTCATAGTCAATACAAGTAGAAAGGTGTAAGGAGAGGAGGGTTGAGGTTTCAGCCCTCGGCCTGAGTCGAGTGTTCAGTCCATCAATCTTGTTGGACTTCCAACAAGATTGATGGACTGAACACATCGACTCCAGGCCGAGGGACTGATACCTCAAACTCCTCCTCTCCTTACACCTTCTACTTTGTATTGACTGATGAAGCCACTGTGTGGCGAAACTTTCCTCAATAAAGATACCCAAGTCATATGTGTCTAATTTAACAACTTGTCGGTTCTCTGAACCATTCATCTACATACAGCGACTGACTGAGGAAAACAAGAGGATTCGTAGTAATCCTCCTGTTGAGAATCCTCAAGCCAAGAAAGGAACCTGGACAGTGGCTGGAACGCATGGGACATAGTTAAGGATCAAGAGGATGGGTGGAGAGGTAGAAACAATGAAGACCCAGGAGAATGTTGTGGAAACATCGAACCCATTCTCCGTGCTACCCGATGAATGTGAGTCGACTTCTGGGAGCGTCATGACTAACGACACCAAGGAAGGTAAAAACATTGTTGTTGTTGGGGACAGCCAGGTTAGGTACATGGATAGGGCCTTCTGTTTGAATGATAGGAGTAGGAGACAGAGGGTTTGCTTTCCTGGGGCTGGGATGGAGGATATTGTTAGCCATCTGGACGACATCATGAGAGGTAATGGGAGCAATCCTATTATCTGGGTAGAATGACTAAAATGATTTACAGTATAAGAAATCTCCCGTATGAAGATAGACTTAGAGCGTTGAATCTCCACTCTCTGGAGAGGCGTAGAATGAGGGGAGATATCATCGAGGTGTACAAGTGGATGATGGGTATAAACAAAGGAGATATTAATAAAATACTGAGGATATCGAACCAAGTAAGAACCAGAAATAACGGATTTAAATTGGATAAATTTAGATTTAGAAAGGACATAGGCAAGTACTGGTTTTCGAACAGAGTTGTAGATGCGTGGAACAATCTTCCGAGTAGGGTGATAGAGGCTGGGACCTTGGGTGGATTTAAAAGAGATTGGACAAATATATGAGTGGGAGGGGCTGGGTTTGATTAGTGTCGTGAGTACGGGAATAAATTCTAGGTAGTGGTGGTTTTGATAAGGACCTGCCTTGTATGGGCCAGTAGGCCTTCTGCAGTGTTCCTCCATTCTTATGTTCTTATGTTATCTGTCTCAGTGCTGGAGGCAACGATGTTGGCAGACGTACGAGTGAGGACCTGACTAGCAGGTTTAGGTCAGCAATAGACATAATTAGGAAAAAAGGTGGGAACCCTGTCATATGTGGTATTTTGCCAAGGAGAGGAGTTGGAAATGAATGGCTGTCCAGGGCAATTGGTGTCAATTGCTGGGTGGACAAATACTGTAAGGAAAATGCAGTAACATTCATTGACAACTGGGACCTCTTCTATGACAGAAATGACATGTATGTCAGGGATGGGGTTCACTTATCCAGGTCTGGGGTGGGGGCACTGGCACCTGCAGTGGAGGGAGCTGTTAGGGCTTTAAACTAGAAATAGTTAGTGGTATGGGGTTTGGGGGGAAAAGAGTGAAGTCCCAGTGTAGTAATATTATAAGTTCTAGGAGAACTAGTAATAGGCAGAATAAGGTGGATACTGGAAAGCCAGTGGCACAAGATGACAAGGACAGTAATAGGTATAGTGGAAAAACAGAAATGAGCAGGAAGGGTAAAGAGAAAGGAGGGTCTTTAAATGTATATTACACCAATTGTCGTAGTGCTAGGAATGAGATGGACGAGTTGAGATTACTTGCTAGTGTGGGTAATATTGATGTTTTTGCAATAACTGAGACGTGGTTTAATATGAAAAATCGGGACATGCCTGCTGAATGTCACATCCTGGGTTTTATATTGTTCCAAGTAGACAGAAGTATCGGGAAGGGGGGTGGGGTGGCACTCTATGTCCGTGATCATTTAAATTGTTGCATAAAAACGGGAATAAAGTCTGAAATAATGCATAAAGAGTCTGTCTGGATAGAATTTTCAGAGGGGTGTGAAAAATTGGTTTTAGGCGTGATATATCGTCCTCCAAACTTAGATAGGGAACAAGGGAGACTATGGGAGGAAATTGTTAAGGACATAAGGCATGATAACGTAGTAATTCTAGGGGACTTTAACTTTAGTTAGATTGATTGGAATTTCTTGACAGTGAATTTAGAATCTAACAACTTTTTAAAAGTTGTTCAGGATTGATTTTGAAGCAGTTTGTGACAGAACCTACAAGGGGAAATAACCTACTTGACTTGGTTCTGGCAAACAAGGAATCCCTTGTTAATAATTTAGAAATTACAGAGGAACTCTGCACAAGCGACCACAAGTCAATTACCTTTAACATTGAATGGATGTATGATAATAGGAATAATTCAGTAACAGTCCCAGACTTTCGCTTAGCAGATTATAATGGGCTTAGAGAACACTTATCAACTGTGGACTGGGGTAACGAAGAGAGCTATCAATATGACAGCTTTCTTAACACTATACACGCTGCCCAAAGAACATTTATTCCATATAAAGAAATTAGATCAAGTAGAAATGACCCAAAATGGATGAATAATAGGCTCAAATATCTTTTAGGGCAGAAGAAAAGAATTTATAGGCGCATTAATAGAGGTGAGGGTCATCTTATAAATCAGTATACTGACATTAAGAGGGACATTAAAAAGGGTATAAGAAAAGCTAAACGGGACTATGAAATTAAAGTTGCTAGGGATTTAAAAACTAACCCAACAAGTTTTTTCCAGGTTTATAGAACAAAAGTTAGGGATAAGATAGGTCCCCTTAAAAATAACTCTGGGCATCTTACTGACAAGGAGAATGATATGTGCTCTTTTTTTAATAATTATGTTATCTCGGTTTTCACACAGGAAGACACTAATAATATCCCAGTAATTAATTTTTTTAGAGTCCCTGACGAAGATAAATTATGTAATATCACAGTCACTAGTGAAATAGTTATGAAACAAGTAGACTGTCTGAAACAAAATAAATCGCCGGGTCCTGATGTGCTTTTTGCAAGGGTTCTTAAGGAATGCAAAATGGAACTCTGTGAACCAATATCTAACATTTTTATCTTATCTTTTCAAGCATGTGTAGTGTCTGATATGTGGAAGATGGCTAATGTAATTCCTATTTTTAAAGCAGGGGACAAGTCACTACCATCAAATTACCGCCCAATAAGCCTGACCTCGATTGTAGGCAAATTTTCTAGAGTCAATTATAGCTGATATTATTAGAAGCCATTTAGATAACCATACTTTGATTAATAATACTCAGCATGGATTCACGAGGGGTCGTTCCTGCCTATCTAATTTATTAACCTTCTTTAGTAAAGCTTTTGAGGCTGTTGATCACTATAAAGAATTCGATATTGTTTATTTAGATTTTAGTAAGGCTTTTGATAGAGTACCGTACCAGAGACTGTTAAAGAAAGTGGCAGCTCATGGCATTGGGGGAAAAGTGCAGTAATGATTCGAGTCATGGCTCACCAATAGAAAGCAGAGAGTGTACATAAATGGGGTTAAATCCGAGTGGGGATCTATAACAAGTGGTGTTCCACAGGCCCGTTGTTGTTTATAATATATATCAATGACCTTGATGAGGGAATTACTAGTGATATGAGCAAATTCGCCGATGACACGAAGATAGGTAGGATAATTGATTCTAACGTAGATGTCAGGGAACTTCAGGAGGATTTAGACAGACTCAATTCCTGGTCAGAAAAGTAGGTACACACATGATCTTCACTTGTTGCTAGCTAGGTACACACATGTATTCTTGAAGAATGTTTGAACCTGCATTTGCTTACCAATGTCTTACAGTCTTTGTAATGTACTTACCTATGTATAAACTTATGTATATCTCGCGAATAGAAACTTGTATACTTTGAGCCCCAGTGTCAAAAAACAGACAGGTCATTTCAGACCTTTTCCCATTTACGACCACTGCCATCACCATGGGCAGGGCCACCGAACCTTGAAACCGTTCACCTGAACTAGACCCCTGTGTCGTTCTCACCACACTCACCACTACCTCAGACTCGTCTCGGCTCTCCGCCCTCTCTTGGGGTTTGATCCCCTTAGCCTGGGCTGGTCGTGTATCCTTAGGGCACAACGCACTGTGGTGTTTTCCCTTCCAACAACCTGGACACTCACTGAGCTGGGTGTTACAGTCCCAGGCAAAGTGTTCTCCACAACACTTGAAACAGAGTTTCAACTCCCTTAGTCGCTGACGTCTTTGGTCACAGGTGGTGAAGCTCGAACACCCTGAACTATTATGTTCTCCTTCACAGAACACACATGGTCTTGTGCTGGTTGTCTTAGTGGTTTTCCCCTTGGCCCCTTTGGTTGAGGCTTGTCTCGGACATAATACGTGCCGACCCTAACGGGGGGTGCTTTAGTTCTATCTCTCAAGGGTCCGGAGTGGTCAAACGATTTCACCCTGGCGGGTGGTCTCTCCCCCTGACCTATACTCAGGTGAGTCACGATATCACTCAACCCCTCAACAATCTGCTGTATTTTGAACTGGTTAGTCCTATACTTCAAATGTAACTCATGTACTGTAGTGCTAGCTAGTTTTCTCTGAATCGTCTGACTGACTATCCATTCCGATCCGCCCCAATCATGTAAATCTCTGAGACTGTTTGTCAGACTCATGACTTCGATTCAGAACTTCTCTAAGCTCTGACGGTCATGACGGCAAGCCTCAAGATCGGACAATCGATAAAATATAGCTATCATTATCTCCTCTGTGTTGCCATACGTATTCTTTAGTTGATCCTTGGCATGTTGATAATTAATATCAGTGGTTTGGTAATGCCGGACCAAGTCCAGGGCTTTACCCTTGAGCTGTGAACGTAAGTACTGTAATTTGGTGGCGTCCGACAAATCATCCCTGTCATCTATCTGGGATTTAAACTGATCCCAGAAAGCAATGTACTCTGTCAAGGTTCCGTCGAACATTGGTAAATTCAATGTAGGCAATCTGGGTAACACTCTAGGGAGACTGTGGTGGTCTGTGTGCCCTGTACTATTATTTGTTGATCCTGCTGTATTAGCCTTCAATATTTGCTTTAACTTTTTGCAGAGTCCCCTCTCTGTTAGACATTCGGCCCTCTGAGCATCGCATTCCTCCCGAGCTGTCTCGACAACATCTTCAGGCTCCTCTGTCTCATAAGCTTCTGTCTCGTAATGAAGATAGGCTGTCTCCAATGCCTTTAGCCTTTCATCTAAAAGCTCTAAACACCTTTCTAGATCCTCGCTATCTGCATCTGGGTTTTCTCTGACATATGGTACTCCCTACATGCCTTGGTTAGGCGTCCCTTGTGGGCGCTCATAGACCGCTTTAGCTGGACCAGAGCTGGACTTGGTACTTTCTGATTCTCCTCCCTCATTGTCATTGTCGTGGTTTAGTTAAGAGCGTGTTACTAATTTGTACTTTAATTAGCCCACCCCACAGCACAATACGGTATTAGGTGAGAATAAGTGATTCCCAAAGCTCCTCAACAAGCTTGATGACTTTCTTTACTTATATTGACTTGACTCAGAAAGAATGTACACTGTTAGCCCTCAAACCCAACTAAAATGTATATTGTTATGAAGGCTTAACCTAGCAACTCCCTGTACACAATAGTAAATAGTTACCGGACTTAAGCTAGCAATTCACAATTTAAATGAGTCAAATACAATAAAATTCACACAGTAAAAATATGTAGCCTTTGCAAATAATTCACTTGGATAATCACAAAATAAATTCAGTAAATCAATTTAAAAACAGTAAATAAATAATATTGTGTAATTAGCTTTGGCTTAACTGAGCCTATATTGTTTAATTATTGTAGTTAGTTGGGGAAGGTAACTCCTAGCCTAACTTTATAACTGTTGAAATTAGTGTGCAACTAGCCTGAATCTGGCTTGCAAGGCAAATGATAGCTAGGTTAAATCTGACATAGCAGTTATCACTGTTATAAATATTGCAGAGGCCTACCCTAACTGTGGCTGCCTTGCAATTCACTAAGTAATTAAATATACAAGTTTCCTAACCTGGCTTACTTGTAATCACTGTAAAAAAATAAACTCACAAGCTTAACTAGCCTACTTGGCCTGCCTGTAGATTACTGTAAATAATAAACTTCTGATTAGTTAGCTTAACCTAGCCTGAGTAAGTCTATGGGCCTAGGTGTGATAACTTAACCTAGCTTCGATAATGACTGGAACATTAACTGTGGCCTAGCTAATTAAGACTAATCTGACTGCTTAATCAGCTATTCCACATCCGGTTCGAAGGACCATGTAGAAACTTGTTTTGGGACTGCCTCCTTATAAGCTGCACTTAAAGCAAGCACTGTTGACACCGACACTCTGAGACACTTCTCTCAGACTTACAAGTGGCTATGGGACAAATTTCTAGCTAACTGCAGTAAAAGGGATTCCACACTGCTTAAACGAAACTGAAAGGGAACAACTTACTTGATGTAGTGGTTATGCATATCCTGGACTTCCTAAGCTAAAAACCCCCTCCAAACGCCACGTGCGTGGGAAGATTCTTTATCTGCAAATTGAGAGGTATTAGTGTCTTGTATTAACTTAGAATCCCCAGCCCTAGGGTATATCCTCCAAGCAATATTTAAACAGTAAGAGACACTAGCTTCCAGACTTGAACTTAAGAGATGATGCTGGTACATACCAATACAAAGGCGTCCGTCCGCTTAAGACCCACAGATAACCCACTAACGTTTCCCCCAGAAAACTGGCCAGATACTGAGAGAAAGAAAGTCTAGTCTTACTGCAATAGGTCTGGATGGAGAGAGATATCCGTGGTACTTCAGGATCTCTCCTACAGGGCCCCAGGACAGAGGTTAAGTCACGTGGGGGTGCTGCTTGTTCACAGCACGTGTTCTCAGGGTGATGTCCAGTCTGGTAAGAACACAGGTCACGTGTCGTGAGTACCACACTGCCTAGATTCAAGTGTGGGCTGCCAGTTCTCTTTAGCTAACATAACCTAATACTTGCCTATTCAGGCTTTAAACTACATATGTTAGGGTGCTAGAGCTACATTATTAATATCTAACGTTGCCTCAATAATCCTACTATTAGTTTCTAACTGTACAAACTTGCCTAGGTGTTCCTAGGAGAATAAATCTATCAATTAAAATGTACACAATTGTTACCTTTGTCAACTCGAATGTGTATGTTTTGGTTGGGTGTGTGGGTTCCTGAACTCCGAGGGCCGATCCGTGGTATGTTTAAGGCTCCTTACGGCTCACTTACCCTGTGGAACTTGAGTGACCCAAAAAGTTTCCACACTACCCAAGAAATAAGCTTTGATAATTATATATACTCATGTGCAATTCCCACTCAAATCCAACCCCTCTCACTCATGAATTTATCCAACCTAAATTTGAAACTACCCATAGTCATAGCTTCAATAACCCTACTAGGCAGACTGTTTCACTCATCAACTACCCTATTTCCAAACCAATACTTTCCTATATCCTTTCTAAATCTAAACTTATCTAATTTGAATCCATTATTGCGGGTTCTCTCTTGGAGAGATATTCTCAAGACCTTATTTATATCCCCTTTGTTAATACCTATTTTCCACTTGTATACCTCGATCATGTCTCCCCTCATTCTTCGTCTTACAAGTGAAAGTAATTTTAGGGTCTTCAATCTTTCTTCATACAGCAGATTTCTAATGCTATGTATTAATTTAGTCATTCTACGCTGAATGTTTTCTAACGAATTAATATCCATTCTGTAATATGAAGACCAGAACTGAGCTGCGTAATCTAGGTGAGGTCTTACTAATGATGTATAAAGCTGTAATATAACCTCTGGATTTCTGTTGCTTTCATTTCTTGATATAAATCCCAGTAATCTGTTTGCCTTATTACGTACGCTTAGGCATTGCTGTCTTGGTTTAAGGTTGCTGCTTACCATAACCCCCAAGTCCTTTTCGCAATCTGTATGGCTAAGTTCTACGTTATTTAACTTATAAGTGCTTGGGTTATGGACACTCCCGAGCTTCAGAACCTTGCATTTATCTACATTGAACTGCATCTGCCACTTTTCTGACCAGGAATTGAGTCTGTCTAAATCCTCCTGAAGTTCCCTGACATCTACGTTAGAATCAATTATCCTACCTATCTTCGTGTCATCGGCGAATTTGCTCATATCACTAGTAATTCCCTCATCAAGGTCATTGATATATATTATAAACAACAACGGGCCTGTGGAACACCACTTGTTATAGATCCCCACTCGGATTTAACCCCATTTATGTACACTCTCTGCTTTCTATTGGTGAGCCATGACTCGAATCATTACTGCACTTTTCCCCCAATGCCATGAGCTGCCACTTTCTTTAACAGTCTCTGGTACGGTACTCTATCAAAAGCCTTACTAAAATCTAAATAAACAATATCAAATTCTTTATAGTGATCAACAGCCTCAAAAGCTTTACTAAAGAAGGTTAATAAATTATATAGGCAGGAACGACCCCTCGTGAATCCATGCTGAGTATTATTAATCAAAGTATGGTTATCTAAATGGCTTCTAATAATATCAGCTATAATTGACTCTAGAAAATTTGCCTACAATCGAGGTCAGGCTTATTGGGCGGTAATTTGATGGTAGTGACTTGTCCCCTGCTTTAAAAATAGGAATTACATTAGCCATCTTCCACATATCAGACACTACACATGCTTGAAAAGATAAGATAAAAATGTTAGATATTGGTTCACAGAGTTCCATTTTGCATTCCTTAAGAACCCTTGCAAAAAGCACATCAGGACCCGGCGATTTATTTTGTTTCAGACAGTCTACTTGTTTCATAACTATTTCACTAGTGACTGTGATATTACATAATTTATCTTCGTCAGGGACTCTAAAAAAATTTAAATTTCTGGGATATTATTAGTGTCTTCCTGTGTGAAACCGAGATAACATAATTATTAAAAAGAGCACATATCATTCTCCTTGTCAGTAAGATGCCCAGAGTTATTTTTAAGGGGACCTATCTTATCCTAACTTTTGTTCTATAAACCTGGAAAAACTTGTTGGGTTAGTTTTTAAATCCCTAGCAACTTTAATTTCATAGTCCCGTTTAGCTTTTCGTATACCCTTTTAATGTCCCTCTTAATGTCAGTATACTGATTTATAAGATGACCCTCACCCTATTAATGCGCCTATAAATTCCTTTCTTCTGCCCTAAAAGATATTTGAGCCTATTATTCATCCATTTTGGGTCATTTCTACTTGATCTAATTTCTTTATATGGAATAAATGTTCTTTGGGCAGCGTGTATAGTGTTAAGAAAGCTGTCATATTGATAGCTCTCTTCGTTACCCCAGTCCACAGTTGATAAGTGTTCTCTAAGCCCATTATAATCTGCTAAGCGAAAGTCTGGGACTGTTACTGAATTATCCCTACTATCATACATCCATTCAATGCTAAAGGTAATTGACTTGTGGTCGCTTG
>WNWK01042403.1:0-15996 GCA_009830355.1 Cherax destructor | reverse complement strand
GTTTATGGGGTCTCCAGTGGCGAAAAGATTTGAAAGGGTTTGGGGAAGAAGGGGAAAAGGACGTAGTTTTGCGGAAATGGGGGGTTTTCAAAAAGACAGAAACTCGCCAGCTGAAGAGCGGCGTTATGTTTCCCGGGGAACGCGTCTGGGGCGCTGCTGACCGTGGCAGGCGCAGACGGACACGGGGAAATTAACACAAGAGGATTTTTTCAGGATACCAAAGTACTGCAAGAGACTGCAAAAATTACTAGATGTTACTTTACAGTTTTCAATGGAAGTTTAAGATACGGTGCAAATACAAAAAATTAAATCACTGCTGAAGCTGGGGGAAGGGGGAAGATTGAAGGCGGGAACGGGGTTTGGGGGGAAACCTGCGGGCCCCTGGCGGCGGCGGGACACCTGAGGGGTTTCCCCACGTGGTCAAGCCAGGGCGGGCTTTTAAGAACTCGGAAAACAACACACAGGCGACGAGCTGATATGGGGAGTTGAAACGTAGCAAGTAAAAGAGTAGGTGGTTGGTGGGGGAGGTAGGCGCGGCCCCTGGGTAGACACACATGGACACAACACCAACACCCCCAAAACTACCTCCCTCGCGTCTTTTGTAGCTGTAGGAAGGCGTAGAGCCTGCGGGACAGAAGGGTGTGGAGAATGCTGGAGGTTGTAGAGTAGGAATGAACAACACGTGACTGCTTCAGGCTGGAAGCGGGAGATGCCCCCCCTTGCCCCGATTTTGGGGAAAAAATCGTGAAGATGCCCCGCTCAGGCACCCACGAGACGCTGGGCTACGGATGATGCGATAAGCCAGCAGATGACCGGATTGACTGGCTTGGTCGGATGATCGACGGGGCGGTGGGTCCCCTACCTCCTTGCCGTAACCACTGCTGTCACCACTGTTAAGTCTTTTTTCTTGGCTGCTTACTTTGGGCGTAGAATGGTAGCGTACGTGCGAATACGGCCGATGACTAGACTCAGTTTATTAATGGCAAGGTGAGGTGCCCGCGAACAGAGCGTGGGGGGCCCGGGGGCCATTTGGGTAGAACCTGGTTCAGTGGGTAGGCCGTCAAGGGGGAAGCATGGCTGACCAGCCCGATAAAGGCCTATGAGGGCAGCACCATAGTGCCGCGTTTGAAACGTCTCTGGATAGGCTGTTTACATTAAGACATTGACCTTTGCCTGATCACATAATTTGCATTTAGTTTGATCATCTGTGTTTTAAACTCCCAAATCTTTAAAGCCTAAGCCTGGCCACTACAACATCAGCAGTCTGTTCACATTGCAAGTTGCCCCAAAAACATATTATCTTTTCATGTTATCATAGTGGGTTATAGATCTATCAGGCCCAACTGCATTCCTATACAATCAAAAACATAAGAAAGGAGGAACACTGAGGGCCGGGGCCCATACTAGGCAGGTCTTTCACATTCCATCCCACTAACAGAATATTTGCTCAACCAAATTTTCAATGCTACCCAAGAAAAAAGCTTTTATAATTCTATTTACTCATGTGCAAGTCCACTCAAATCCAACCCCTCTCACTCATGAATTTATCCAACCTAAATTTGAAACTACCCAAGGTCCTTGCTTCAATAACCCTACTAGGCAGATTGTTCCACACATCAACAACCCTATTTCCATACCAATACTTTCCTATATCCTTTCATTTTCATTATTTATTTCTCTCCTAACTGCAAGAAGCCCCTATCACGTGCTATTAACATCCTATGGAAAGGGAGCATGGACACTGGGGTTATAAAAAACATTAGAAAGGAGGAACACTGCAGCAGGCCTCTTGGCCCATACTAGGCACGTCCTTCACATTCCATCTCACTAACAGAATATTTGTTCAACCCAATCTTCAATGGTACCCAAGTAATAAGCTTTAAAAATTCTATTTACTCATGTGCAATTCCCACTCAAATCCAACCCCTCTCACTCATGAATTTATCCAACCTAAATTTGAAACAACCCAAGGTCCTTGCTTCAATAACCCTACTAGGCAGACTGTTCCACTCATCAGCTACCCTATTTCCAAACCAATATTTTTCTATATCCTTTCTAAATCTAAACTTATCTAATTTGAATCCATTATTGCTGGATCTCTCTTGGAGAGATATCCTCAAGACCTTTTTTATATCCCCTTTGTTAATACCCATTTTCCACTTGTATACCTCGATCATGTCTCCCTCATTCTTCGTCTTACAAGTAAATGTAATTTTAGGGTCTTCAATCTTTCTTCATACGGAAGATTTCTAATGCTATGTATTAATTTAGTCATTCTACGCTGAATGTTTTCTAATGAATTAATATCCATTCTGTAATATGGAGACGAGAACTAAGCTGCGTAATCTAGGTGAGGCCTTACAAATGATGTATAAAGCTGTAATATAACCTCTGGACTTCTGTTGTTTACACTTCTTGATATAAATCCCAGTACTCTGTTTGCCTTATTACGTATGCTTAGGCATTGCTGTCTTGGTTTAAGGTTGCTGCTTACTATAACCCCGAAGTCCTTTTCGCAATCTGTATGGCTAAGTTCTACGTTACTTAACTTATAAGTGCTTGTGTTATGGACACTCCTGAGCTTGAGAACCTTGCATTTATCTACATTGAACTGCATCTGCCACTTTTTTGACCAGGAATTGAGTTTGTCTAAATCCTCTTGAAGTTCCCTGACATCTACGTTTGAGTCAATTACCCTACCTATCTTCGTGTCATCGGCGAATTTGCTCATATCTCTAGAAATTCCCTCATCATAGCCATTGATATGTATTATAAACAACAACGGGCCTAAGACTGACCCCTGTGGAACACCACTTGTTACAGATCCCCACTCGGATTTAACCCCATTTATGCACACTCTCTGCTTCCTATTGGTGAGCCATGACTCGATCCATGACAGCACTTTTCCCCCAATGCCATGAGCTGCCACTCTCTTTAACAGTCTCTGGTGCAGTACTCTATCAAAAGCCTTACTAAAATCTAAATAAACAATATCGAATTCATTATCGTGATCAACAGCCTCAAAAGCTTTACCGAAGAAAGTTAATAAATTAGTTAGGCAGGATCGGCCCCTCGTGAATCCATGCTGAGTATCATTAATCAAAATATTTTTATCCAGATGGCTTCTTATAAAATCAGCTATAATGGACTCTAATAATTTACCTACAATTGAGGTCAGGCTTATTGGGCGGTAATTTGACGGTAGTGACTTGTCCCCTGCTTTAAAAATAGGAATTACATTAGCCATCTTCCACATATCAGAAACTACACCTGTTTGAAGAGATAAGTTAAAAATGTTTGTTAATGGTTCACAGAGTTCCATTTTGCATTCCTTAAGAACCCTTGCAAAAAGTTCATCAGGACCCGGCGATTTATTTTATTTCAGTCGGTCTACTTGTTTCATAACCAACAGACATAGCCCCACTCCACAAAGGGGACAGTAAAGCAATATCAAAGAACCACAGACCAATAGTGCTAACTTTCCATATCATCACAATCTTTGAAAGGGTTCTAAGAAGCAAGATCACCCATCTAGATACCCATCAGTTACACAACTCAGGGGCAGCATGGGTTTAGAGCAGGTCGCTCCTGTCTGTCCTCACCACTGGACCACTACGACAATGTCCTGGATGCTCTAGAAGACAAACAGAATGCAGATGTAATATACTACACAGATTTTGCAAAAGCCTTTGACAAGTGTGACCATGATGTAATAGCACACAAAATGGGTGATAAAGCAATAACAGGAAAAGTTGGTAGATGGATCTATAATTTTCTAACAAATAGAACACAATGAGTAGTAGTCAACAGAGTAAAGTCTGAGGCAGCTACGGTGAAAAGCTCTGTTCCACAAGGCACAGTACTCGCTCCCATCTTGTTTCTCATCCTCATATCTGACATAGACAGGTATATTAGCCACGAGCCATGTCTTCTTTTGCAGATGACACCCGAATTTGCATGACAGTGTCCACCATTGAAGACACTGCAAGACTCCAGGCAGACATCAACCAAATTTTTAAAGGGGCCGCTGAAAACAATATGAAATTCAGTGAACATCACGGTACACCTGTCGTGAACATTGATATAATACGAAACATCTTGTTAAGGAGGTTTTCTGAACATTTTTTATGCGAGAAATAAGATGGACGAATTGAGATTAGTTGCAAGTACAGGTAATATTGATGTTTTTGCATTAACTGAGACATGGTTTAATATGAAAAATCGGAACATGACTGCTGAATGTCACATTCAGGGTTTTAAATTGTTCCATGTAGACAGAAGTATCAGGAAGGGGGGTGGGGTGGCACTCTATGTCCGTGATCATTTAAATTGTTGCAAAAAAACGGGTATAAAGTCTGAAATAATACATACAGAATCTGTCTGGATAGAATTTTCAGAGGGGTGTGAAAAATTGATTTTAGGCATGATATACCGTACTCCAAACTTAAATAGGGAACAAGGGAAACTACTTTGGGAGGAAATTGTTAAGGCCACAAGGCACAATAACATAGTAATTCTAGGGGACTTTAACTTTAGTCAGATTGATTGGAATTTCTTGACAGGTTATTTAGAATCTTACGACTTTTTAGAAGTAGTTCAGGATTTTTTTTTAAAGCAGTTTGTGACAGAACCTACAAGGGAAAATAACATACTTGACTTGGTTCTGGCAAACAAGGAATCCCTTGTTAATAATTTAGAAATTACAGACGAACTCGGCACAAGCGACCACAAGTCAATTACTTTTAGCATTGAATGGATGTATGATAGTAGGGATAATTCAGTAACAGTCCCAGACTTTCGCTTAGCAGATTATAATGGGCTTAGAGAACACTTATCAACTGTGGACTGGGGTAACGAAGAGAGCTATCAATATGACAGCTTTCTTAACACTATACAGGCAGCCCAAAGAACATATATCCCATATAAAGAAATTAGATCAAGTAGAAATGACCCAAAATGGATGAATAATAGGCTCAAATGTCTTTTAGGGCAGAAGAAAGGAATTTATAGGCACATAAATAGAGGTGAGGGGTCATCTTATAAATTAGTATATACTGACATTAAGAGTGTTACGCAGAAATTGGGGTTTACCTGAGGCCTAATACCTTGTCTAAGGGCAAAGGGTAAATGTTACACAAAACACCTGTAAAACTAGGCTTCCCAGGTCTATCCCCATAAACATAACTGATATTAATCCATTGTTCAGTGCTCCAATGGGTTAGGGTATCAGAAGGTTCCACACAAAAATTCCTACTTATACAAAAATACATTTATTTACTTATATTAAAAATATATACATTCCAAACACATCTCTTCATATATCAATTAGCCAAACCCCCTCAATAATAGTACAGGACGGAGAGGGCGGCCGGATCGTCACTTCAAAAACACAACAGCGTCCCTATGGGGTCGGCCCAGCCACCGCTACCCTCATCCAGAACCCAGCTCTTCCTATTTCTTCAGGTCACACTCTTCCTTCCAAGCCCCGACCATGTCCGAGCCCAGGGTGTGTACTGGTACACCATAAAAGTGCCTATGGCTTTAGTTAGCTACACAAAAAGGGAATACATCACAAACTTAGCTGAAATTCCCATACCCATGTAACCTGCAATGAAATAAAATTTGTTTGTTTGTTTGTTTGTTTGTTTGTTTGAAACTAGGCTCCCTCTTGCCAGCCGCTCACCCATGCTGCCACATGTGTTCACCCAAGCGACGCCACTACGTCATCACAAACATTTGGAAAATAAATCCCTAGCTGGATTTCCTTAATTCACAGCTTAAAACTTATTTACAGTATTCAACAAAAGCACAGCATATTTCTAAAATTATTCTTTATATTTATCTAAGGGTGATACATTATTATTACTATTTTTTCTAATTACATGAAATTTATGGCACACTTCTCCAATAGCTATATATTACGTATATTTACATGTCATGCAGAAACCTGCATAACAAAGAGGGACGTTAAAAAGGGTATAAAAAAAGCTAAACGGGACTATGAAATTAAAGTTGCAAGGGATTCAAAAACTAACCCAAAAAGTTTTTTCCAGGTTTATAGAACAAAAGTTAGGGATAAGATAGATCCCCTTAAAAATAACTCTGGGCATCTTACTGACAAGGAGAATTATATGTGCTATATTTTTAATATTTATTTTCTCTCGGTTTTCACACAGGAAGACACTAATAATATCCCATTAATCAATTTTTATAGTGGCCCTGAAGAAGATAAATTATGTAATATCACAGTCACTTGCGAAATGGTTATGAAACAACTAGACCGACTGAAACAAAATAAATCGCCGGGTCCTGATGAGCTTTTTGCAAGGGCTCTTAAGAAATGCAAAATGGAACTCTGTGAACCAGTATCTAACATTTTTAATTTATCTCTTCAAACAGGTGTAGTGTCTGATATGTGGAAGATGGCTAATGTAATTCCTATTTTTAAAGCAGGGGACAAGTCACTACCGTCAAATTACCGCCCAATAAGCCTAACTTCAATTGTAGGCAAATTGCTAGAGTCAATTATAGCTGATATTATTAGAAGCCATCTACATAACCATAATTTGATTAATGATACTCAGCATGGAATCACGAGGGGCCATTCCTGCCTATCTAATTTATTAACCTTCTTTAGTAAAGCTTTTGAGGCTGTTGATCACGATAAAGAATTCGATATTGTTTATTTAGATTTTAGTAAGGCGTGTACTTAGCTCAGTGAGGACGTGTCTAGTGTACTCTCTGTGGACTGAACCATCTTTCCTCTGTGAAGACTTTTCTACTGTGCTCTCCGTTCTTAGCTACCTGAGATTGGATGATAACTTCCCCGGACTACGAGCAGCTATATCTCCAACTTAAGACGGAATTAACGAAAGCTAGAAGAGAAATTCAACGTTTGAAGGGTATATGCAAGGATTATCCCCGGAACAATGTTGCCGATGATCAGAACAACGAATGGATGCTATTCGGATCTGAAGATAAGAAGCTGAAGTTGAAGAAGGTACAGGAGACTGCTGTGAAAACCAGGAACTTTTTTTCCTTGTTAACATGACGAATGTGAAGACATCCAAGCGAAGACCATCTCTACAAAGACTGTCGAGAACGTCATGCACACCGCCAGCCGAGGTAAGAACATTGTTTTAGTTGGGGACAGTCAGATTAGATTTATGGATAGGGAATTTTGTCTTAACGATAGGAATAGGAGGCAGAGGGTGTGTTATCCTGGGGCTGGGATGAAGGATATTGTTAGCCATCTGGACGACATCATGAGAGGTAATGGGAGCCATCCTGTTATCTGTCTCTGTGCTGGAGGCAACGATGTTGGCAGGCGTAGAAGTGAGGAGCTGATTAGAAGCTATTAGCCATCTGGACGACATCATGAGAAGTAATGGGAGCAATCCTATTATCTGTCTCAATGCTGGAGGCAACGATGTTGGCAGGCGTATAAGTGAGGAGCTGATTAGCAGCTATAGGTCAGCAATAGACAGAATTAGGAAGAAGGGTGGGAACCCTGTCATATGTGGTATTTTGCCAAGGAGAGGAGTTGGAAATGAATGGTTGTCCAGGGCAATTGGTGAAAATTGCTGGCTGGAGAAATACTGTAAGGAAAATGCAGTAACATTCATTGACATCATCGGACTTCATAAAAAACATGACAGCTTTCTATAACAGTTGGGACAGTAAAAAATCAGGGCCACATGATGCATACGCCCCTGGTACAGATGTTGAAATGATACCCAATATATCTAAGAATGGAGAAATAAATGATGGTGACCTGAAGAGGGACAGTAGCTCTAGTGAAATAAATGACGGGGAAACAGGTGTAGACAAGGACACACACAAAACAGTGGTACAAACTAGCAATACCACGGTAGATAGTAAACAAGGGGATGCCCAGGGAAATACTGAAGATAAATTACCGGAAACAGCTGAAGGCTCCATTGTTAGCAATAGTAACGAAGACAGACATAAGACAGGAACACACCCACCAATGGGGAACATAGTCACAAAAAACCAGGGCAAACGGAAACCAGGCCTATGTGAATATTATGCACTTGGTATCTGCAGGCATGGAAAATCTGGGAAATCAGATGGGACATGCAATTATGATCACCCCAGAAAATGCCGTTCCCATATGAAAACAGGCAAATGCAACCTCCCGTCCTGTAAGTTTTTCCACCCTGAAATGTGCCACACATCAATTCAGGAAAGACAGTGCTATAACTTATATTGCCAGGCATACCACCTAAAGGGTACGAGGCGACACAGAACATCCAGACCATGGCAAAATCAGGGTAGCCACAGCCACTCCGGAGAGAGAGGTTTTTTAGTGCCAGGAAGGAAAAAAAGCTGGCAGGAAATGACAGAAATTGTACACCAACTGCAATCATTTCTGGAGTGGAATCACAGTCAGTGGCCTCCACTCCATTACAACAGATATTAGAGCCAGGAAAAAAAGACCCCCCATACCACCAATACCACCAATACCACCAATCCAACTACATTCATCTTTGCTAATATACAGGGTCTAAAGCCAGCAACAAACAACAAGGTACCTTACATTCGTGGACTGCTTACAGAGTCAAATGCTATGTTTGCGGCTTTCACAGAGACCCACATAAGAGATCACTTGGACAATGAAATATGGATCCCGGGCTACAACCTATACAGGTGTGACAGAGTGAACAGGCAAAAAGGGGGTTGGCCTGTATATCCAGAGTCACTTATATGTTCAGAACTACTAAATGCCTCAAATGATGTAGTTGAAGTATTAGCAATAAAGGTCGAGAATCAAAACCTGGTCATCGTGGTTGTCTACAAGCCCCGGATGCAACGTCCCAACAATTCCAGGAACAGCTTCTGAAAATTGACCACTGTCTGGAAAATCTTCCAGCTCCTGCCCCAACATCTTGCTACTGGGGATTTCAACCTCAGGCACCTAAAATGGAGGAACATTGCAAACAATGTGGTAGCAGAAATAACACCAGGAGGCAGCTCAGATGAAAATTCACACATGCATGAACTTTTAAATCTCTGCACCAAGTTCACCTTAAACCAGCAAATAGTAGAGCCCACAAGATTAGAGAATATGCTGGACCTCATCTTCACCAACAATGATGATCTGATACGAAATGTCATCATATAAAAACAATATACTCAGATCACAACATAATAGAGGTCCAGACATGCATGGGGGAGCCGCAGATCAACAAAATGTGATCAGCCCTGAGGAGCTTTCTCCAAATTCAACTTCAATAACAAAAACATAAGGTGGGACCAAGTAAACCAAGTTCTACATGATATAAACTGGGAAGATTGCCTAAGCATCACGGATCCCAACCTATGTCTAGAACAAATTAACTCTGTGGTACTTGAGGTTTGCTCAAGGCAAATTCCTTAAGGAAAAGGAGGAGAAGATGCAAACTGGAAAAGAGAGCGCTCCCTATACAGGCGAAGGCACAGAATAACGGAGCGGCTACAGAGGCCAATATCTCTGAAGTACGTAGGGAGACACTAGTCGAGAAAGAGCAAACATCGAATTAAAACTAAAGGAATCTTATAGGAATCAAGAGACACGGAAGAACTAAGAGCCATAAATGAAATTGAAAGAAACCCTAAGTATTTCTTACCTATGCAAAATCAAAGTCGAGAACAACAACCAGTATTGGGCCCTACTTAAAACGGATGGGTCCTACACAGATGACAGCAAGGAAATGAGTGAGTTACTTAAATCCCAGTATGACTCAGTCTTTAGCGAGCCACTAACCAGACTGAAAATCGAAACCTAAATGGTTTTTATGAGAGTGCAACAGAACTTGACAGACGCATGCCTTTCTGACATCACCACGACGCCAAATGACTTCGAAAAGGCAATAAATGACATGCCCATGCACTCCGCTCCAGGCCCAGACTCATGGAACTCCGTGTTTATCAAGAACTGCAAGAAGCCCCTATCACGTGCTTTTAACATCCTATGGAGAGGAACATGGACACTGGGTCGTCCCGCAGTTACTAAAAACAACAGACATAGCCCCACTCCACAAAGGGGCAGTAAAGCAATACAAAGAACTACAGACCAATAGCGCTAACGTCCCATATCATAAAAATCTTTGAAAGGGTTCTAAGAAGCAAGATCACCATTCATCTTGATACCCATCAATTGCACAACCCAGGCAGCATGGGTTTAGAGCAGGCCGCTCCTGTCTGTCCCAACTACTGGACCACTACGACAAGGTCCTGGATGCTCTAGAAGACAAACAAATGCAGATGTTATATACACAGACTTTGCAAATGCCTTTGACAAGTGTGACCATGGTGTAATAGCACACAAAATGCGTGATAAAGGAATAACAGGAAAAGTTGGTAGATGGATCTATAATTTCCTAACAAGCAGAACACAAAGAGTAGTAATCAATAGAGTAAAGTCTGAGGCAGCTACTGTGAAAAGCTCTGTTCCACAAGGCACAGTACTTGCTCCCATCCTGTTCGTCATCCTCATATCGGACATGACAGGGATATAAGCCACAGTGCTGTGTCTTCCTTTGCAGATGACACCCGAATCTGGGGACAGTGTCCACCTTGAAGACACTGCAAGACTCCAAGCAGACATAAACCAAATCTTTATATGGGCTGCAGAAAACAATATGAAGTTCAATGATGAGAAATTTCAATTACTCAGATACGGAAAAGTTGAAGAAATTAAAATCCCATCGGAGTACAAAACTAATTCCAACCACACAATAGAGCGAAAACTAATGTCAAAGACCTGGGAGTGATCATGTCAGAGGATCTCACCTTCAAGGATGATAACACCGTAGCAATTGCATCTGCTAGAAAAATGACAGGATGGATAATGAGAACCTTCAAAACCAGGGATGCCAAGCCCATGTTGACACTTTACAGATCGCTTGTTCTATCTAGGCTGGAATATTGCTGCACACTAACTGCACCTTTCAAGGCGGGTGAAATTGCTGACCTTGAAAATGTGCAGAGAACCTTCACCGCACGCATAACTGCGATAAACCACCTCAACTACTGGGAACGCTTGAAGTTCCTAAACCTGTACTCTCAGAACGCAGGCGGGAGAGATACATTATTATATACCATGGAAAATTCTCGAGGGATTAGTACCAAACTTGCACACGAAAATCACTCCTACGAAAGCAAAAGACTCGGCAGGCGATGTAACATCCCCCAATGAAGAGCAGGGGTGCCACTAGCACGTTGAGGGACAACACAATAAGTGTCAGGGGCCCAAGATTGTTCAACTGCCTCCCAGCATACATCAGGGAATTACCAACAAACCCCTGGCTGCTTCAAGCAGGCACTGGACAGGCACCTAAAGTCGGTGCCTGACCAGCCAGGCTGTGGTTCGTACATTGGACTGCGTGCGGCCAGCAGTAACAGCCTGGTTGATCAGGCTCTGGTCCAACATGGGACTTGGTCACGGACCGGGCCGCGGGGGCGTTGACCCCTGGAGTTCTCTCCAGGTAAACTCCAGGTATGCCAGGGATGGGGTTCACTTATCTAGGTCTGGGGTGGGGGCACTGGCAACTGCATTGGAGGGAGCTGTTAGGGCTTTAAACTAGGAAAAGTTAGTGGTATGGGTTATAGGGGGAAAACAGTAAAGTCCCAGTGTAGTAATGTTATAAATTCTAGGGGAACTAGTAATAGGCAGAATAAGGTGGATATTGGAAAGCCAGTGGCACTAGGTGACAAGGACAGTAATAGGTATAGTGGAAAAACTGAAATGAGCAGGAAGGGTAAAGAGAAAGGAGGGTCTTTAAATGTATATTACACCAATAGTCGTAGTGCTAGGATTAAGATGGACGAGTTGAGATTAGTTGCAAGTACAGGTAATATTGATGTTTTTGCAATAAATGAGACATGGTTTAATATGAAAAATAGGGACATGCCTGCCGAATGTCACATTCAGGGTTTTAAATTGTTCCAAGTAGACAGAAGTATCGGGAAGGCGGGTGGGGTGGCACTCTATGTCCGTGATCATTTAAATTGTTGCATAAAAAACGGGTATAAACTCTGAAATAGTCGGTACCTGACCAGCCAGGCTGTGGTTCGTACGTTGGACTGCGTGCAGCTAGCAGTAACAGCCTGGTTGATCAGGCTCTGGTCCAACATGAGGCCTGGTCACAGACTGGGCCGCAGGGGCGTTGACCCCTGGAATTCTCTCCAGGTAAACTCCAGGATACAGAGTCTGTCTGGATAGAATTTTCAGAGGGGTGTGAAAAATTGATTTTAGGCGTGATTTACCGTCCTCCAAACTTAGATAGGGAACAAGGGAGACTACTTTGGGAGGAAATTGTTAAGGTCACAAGGCACGATAACGTAGTAATTCTAGCGGACTTTAACTTTAGTCAGATTGATTGGAATTTCTTGACAGGGAATTTAGAATCTAACGACTTTTTAGAAGTAGTTCAGGATTGCTTTTTGAAGCAGTTTGTGACAGAACCTACAAGGGGAAATAACCTACTTGACTTGGTTCTGGCAAGCAAGGAAACCCTTGTTAATAATTTAGAAATTACAGAGGAACTCGGCTCAAGCGACCACAAGTCAATTACCTTTAGCATTGAATGGATGTATGATAGTAGGGATAATTCAGTAAAGGTCCCAGATTTTCGCTTAGCAGATTATAGTGGACTTGGAGAATACTTATCAACTGTGAACTGGGGTAACGAAGAGAGGTATCAATATGACAGTTTTCTTAACACTATACAGGCTGCCCAAAGAACATTAATCCCGTATAAAGAAATTAGATCAAGTAGAAATGACCTTTAGCATTGAATGGATGTATGATAGTAGGGATAATTCAGTAACGGTCCCAGATTTTGCTTAGCAGATTATAGTGGACTTGGAGAACACTTATCAACTGTGGACTGAGGTAACGAAGAGAGGTATCAATATGACAGTTTTCTAACACTATACAGGCTGCCCAAAGAACATTAATCCCGTATAAAGAAATTAGATCAAGTAGAAATGACCTTTAGCATTGAATGGATGTATGATAGTAGGGATAATTCAGTAACGGTCCCAGATTTTTGCTTAGCAGATTATAGTGGACTTGGAGAACACTTATCAACTGTGGACTGAGGTAACGAAGAGAGGTATCAATATGACAGTTTTCTTAACACTATACAGGCTGCCCAAAGAACATTAATCCCGTATAAAGAAATTAGATCAAGTAGAAATGACCCAAAATGGATGAATAATAGGCTCAAATATCTTTTAGGGCAGAAGAAAGGAATTTATAGGTGCATAAAAAGAGGTGAGGGTCATCTTATAAATCAGTATACTGACATTAAGAGGGATGTTAAAAAGGGGATAAGAAAAGCTAAACGGGACTATGAAATTAAAGTTGCTAGGATTCAAAACTAACCCAAAAAGTTTTTTCCAGGTTTATAGAACAAAAGTTAGAGATAAGATAGGTCCCCTTAAAAATAACTCTGGGCATCTTACTGACAAGGAGAATGATATGTGCTCTATTTTTAATAATTATTTTCTCTTGGTTTTCACACAGGAAGACACTAATAATATCCCAGTAATTAATTTTTACAGAGGCCCTGAAGAGGATAAATTATGTAATATCACAGTCACTAGCGAAATGGTTATGAAACAACTAGACAGACTGAAACAAAATAAATCGACGGGTTTAGTTAGTTTAATATCTTTATTATGCACCCCATACCCATCCTGTGGGCGGTAGTCAAAAGATTACAGAGGTACATAATGGGTCCAGGGACTGGGCCTCAAAGTTTTGATAGCTGAGCAAGTTACAAAGGTAATGAACTCAGGTAGATTTGGTCACAATCATGACAAGTTACAAAGGTATTTACAGATTATAGAGGTATATAATGGGTCCAGAGACTGGGCCCCAAAGTTTTGATAGCTGAACAAGGTACAAAGGTATTGAACTCACAAGTTTCAAATGTAATGAATCATGTAAGTAAATTTACTTACTTACTTTTATACATGGTTGCAATCATAAACAAATTATAAAGCAATGAGCAATTTACTAGTCTACACCCGGTCACAACTGTAATGAGTTATTGGTGCAAATATTAATTGTTGGGTCACACACACACATACACACAAACACACATACACCCACACACACGTATGTGTGGTAATGCTTTATTTACCGCCCAGCCAGAGGCGGGCGGTAGTCGACGGTTCCTGATGAGCTTTTTTGCAAGGGTTCTTAAGGAATGCAAAATGGAACTCTGTGAACCATTATCTAACATTTTTAATTTATCTCTTCAAACAGGTGTAGTGTCTGATATGTGGAAGATGGCTAATGTAATTCCTATTTTTAAAGCAGGGGACAAGTGACTACCGTCAAATTACCGCCCAATAAGCCTGACCTCAATTGTAGGCAAATTACTGGAGTCAATTATAGCTGATATTATTAGAAGCCATCTAGATAACCATAATTTGATTAATGATACTCAGCATGGATTCACGAGGGGCCATTCCTGCCTATCTAATTTATTAACCTTCTTCAGTAAAGCTTTTCAGGCGGTTGATCACGATAGAGTTCGATATTGTTTATTTAGACTTAAGTAAGGCTTTTGATAGAGTACCGCACCAGAGACTGTTAAAGAAAGTGGCAGCTCATGGCATTGGGGGAAGGGTGCTGTCATGGATCGAGTCATGGCTCACCAATAGGAAGCAGAGAGTGTGCATAAATGGGGTTAAATCCGAATGGGGACTTGTAACAAGTGGTGTTCCACAGGGATCAGTCTTAGGCCCGTTGTTATTTATAATATATATCAATGACCTTGATGAGGGAATTACTAGTGATATGAGCAAATTCGCCGACGACACGAAGATAGGTAGGATAATTGATTCAAACATAGATGTCATAGAACTACAGGAAGATTTAGACAAACTTAATTCGTGGTCAGAAAAGTGGCAGATACAGTTCAATGTAGATAAATGCAAGGTTCTGAAGCTCGGGAGTGTCCATAACCCAAGCACTTATAAGTTAAATAACGTAGAACTTAGCCATATAGATTGCGAGAAGGACTTGGGGATGATGGTAAGCAGCAGCCTTAAAGTTTTTTAGTTTGATATCTTTATTATGCACCCCATACCCATCCTGTGGGCGGTAGTCAAAAGATTACAGAGGTACATAATGGGTCCAAGGACTGGACCTCAAAGTTTGATAGCTAGCAAGTTACAAAGGTAATGAACTCAGATGGTCACAATCATGACAAGTTACAAAGGTATTTGCAGATTACAGAGGTATATATAGGGTCCAGAGACTGGGCCCCAAAGTTTTGATAGCTGAACAAGGTACAATGGTAATGAATTCACTAGTTACAAGGTAATGAATCATGTAAGTAAATTTACTTACGTCTGTACATGGTTGCACTCATGAACAAATTATAAAGCAATGAGCAATCTATTAGTCTACACCCAGCCACAACTGTAATGAGTTATTGGTGCAAATTTTAATTGTTGGGTCACACACACACACATATACATATACACACACACACATACATGTATATACATACACACATACACATACACACATATACACATACACACACACACACTAACCAAGACAGTAATGCCTAAGCGTACGTAATAAGGCAAATAGATTACTGGGATTTATATCAAGAAGTGTAAACAACAGAAGTCCAGAGGTTATATTATAGCTTTATTCATCATTAGTAAGGCCTCACCTAGATTATGCAGCTCAGTTCTGGTCTCCATATTACAGAAGGGACATAAATTCGTTAGAAAACATTCAGCGCAGAATGACTAAATTAATACATAGCATTAGAAATCTTCCTTACGAAGAAAGATTGAAGACCCTTATATTACATTCACTGTCAAAGTATTTTATCCACAGTGGTATATTACAGACCATTCTGGAAAAATACCCTGACTTTGCTCCCTGTAAATAAAGCATTGCCACGTGTGTACTCACCTAATTGTACTCACCTAATTGTGGTTGCAGGGTCAAGACTC
>WNWK01042402.1:0-15996 GCA_009830355.1 Cherax destructor | reverse complement strand
GTCTCTATGAGATTTTATTTGAATTATGAATCACTACAACTTTTAAGAAAATTTTACCAACTGAAAAATTGTTACGTTGCCAGTTATTCATAAATGGAAATTTACTATTTTTAACAGCTAAGAACAGCAGATGTTCAGTTACAACACAAATACACCTTAAACATTAAGTATTCTTAATGGCATAAACATTAATATTGAAGAAGCAACATTGTGTGCTACACCATACATGCTAACAATTAAACATCGCAGTACATTACAATACAATTAAACATCGCATACATTACAATACAATTAAACATCGCAGTACATTACAATACAATTAAACATCGCATTACATTACAATACAATTAAACATCGCAGTACATTACAATACAATTAAACATCGCAGTACATTACAATACAATTAAACATCGCAGTACATTACAATACAATTAAACATCGCAGTACATTACAATACAATTATACATCGCATTACATTACAATACAATTAAACATCGCAGTACATTACAATACAATTATACATCGCAGTACATTACAATACAATTAAACATCGCAGTACATTACAATACAATTATACATCGCAGTACATTACAATACAATTATACATGGCAGTACATTACAATACAATTAAACATCGCAGTACATTACAATACAATTAAACATCGCAGTACATTACAATACAATTAAACATCGCAGTACATTACAATACAATTAAACATCGCAGTACATTACAATACAATTAAACATCGCAGTACATTACAATACAATTAAACATCGCAGTACATTACAATACATTTAAACATCGCAGTACATTACAATACAATTAAACATCGCAGTACATTACAAAACAATTAAACATCGCAGTACATTACAATACAATTAAACATCGCAGTACATTACAAAACAATTAAACATCGCAGTACATTACAATACAATTAAACATCACAGTACATTACAATACAATTAAACATCGCAGTACATTACAATACATTTAAACATCGTAGTACATTACAATACAATTAAACATCGCAGTACATTACAATACAATTAAACATTGCAGAACATTACAATACAATTAAACATCGCAGTACATTACAATACAATTAAACATCGCAGTACATTACAATACAATTAAACATCGCAATACATTACAATACATTTAAACATCGCAGTACATTACAATACATTTTAACATCGTAGTACATTACAATACAATTAAACATCGCAGTACATTACAATACAATTATACATCGCAGTACATTACAATACCTTTGATATACCTTTGAAGAGTTTCGAGAGTATCTACTCTCTGAGCCCGGCCATGGGCCAGGCTCGTCTGGTGCTTGCCTGGTCAACCAGGCTGTTTCTGCTGGAGGCCCGCTGCCCCACATATCCATCACAGCCTGGTTGATCTGGCACCTGGTGAAGATATTTGTCCAGTTTCCTCTTGAAGGCTTCTACACTGGTTCCAGCCGTGTTTCGGATATCTTCTGGTAAGATGTTGAATAGTCTGGGACCCCGGATGTTAATACAGTGCTCCCGTATTGTCCCCACCGCACCCCTGCTCCTCACTGGGTTTATTTTACACTTTCTCCCATATCTCTCACTCCAGTATGTTGTTATGGCAGTGTGCAGATTTGGGACCAGGCCCTCAAGTACTTTCCATGTATATATTATCATGTATCTCTCTCTCCTCCGCTCCAATGAGTACATGTTCAAGACTTGAAGGCGTTCCCAATAATTTAGATGTTTCAATGGCTCAATGTGAGCCGTAAACGATCTCTGGATTTGTTCCAGCTCTGCTATTTCTCCTGCCCTGAACGGGGCGCCCCCGTCAGCACTGAGCAGTATTCTAAGTGGGGGAGCACTAGCGATTTGAATAGTGTCACCATCGGCATTATTTCCCTTGTTTTGAAAGTTCTCAATACCCACCCCGTCATCTTCCTGGCTGTTGTGATATTTGTCTTGTTATGGTCTTTAAACGACAGATCAGCAGACATAATTATTCCCAAGTCCTTTACGTGTTCCTTTCGTTCTATGTGGTGACCCTCTTGCGTTTTGTATATAGTGTTCCTTTTGAGTTCTTCATTTTTTCCATACCTAAGCAGATGTAACTTATCACCATTGAACGTCATGTTGTTCTCCACTGCCCATTGGAAGACCCTGCTTATGTCCTCCTGTAATTTTTCAGTGTCCTCTACCGTAGTGACTTTCATGCTTATTTTAGTGTCATCTGCAAATGATGATACAAAAGTGTGCTGGGTGTTTTTATCTATGTCTGCTATGAGGATGAGAAACAGCAGAGGTGCCAGGACAGTGCCTTGGGGCACTGAGCTTTTGACCTCGCTGATGCTGGATCTTGCCCTGTTCACTACTACTTTTTGTGTTCTGTGTGTTAGGAACTCAAAAATCCATCTGCCTACCTTCCCCGTAATGCCTATGGCCCTCATTTTGTGCGCTATCACTCCATGATCGCTTTTGTCAAACGCCTTTGCAAAATCTGTGTAAATCACATCTGCGTTTTGGTCGTCCTCCAATGCCTCCGTAATTCTGTCATAATGGTTCAGCAGCTGTGACAGGCATGATCGTCCCGCTCTAAAGCCATGCTGGTTCGGGTTATGTTGGTTGTGCTGGTCCATGAACTTTGTAATCTGCCGTCTCATCACTCTTTCAAAGATTTTTATGATGTGAGAAGTGAGGGCTACTGGTCTGTAATTTTTAGCTAGTGCTCTACTACCTCCCTTATGCAAAGGAGCTATGTCTGCACTCTTTAAGGCCTCTGGAATTTCACCTAGATCTAAGCTCTTTCTCCACAGAATACTAAGGGCTCTTGCTAATGGTACTTTGCACTGCTTTATAAATAAAGCATTCCATGAATCTGGTCCAGGTGCTGAGTGAGTGGGCATGTTGCAGTACATTACAATACAATTAAACATCGCAGTACATTACAATACAATTAAACATCGCATTACATTACAATACAATTAAACATCGCAGTACATTACAATACAATTAAACATCGCAGTACATTACAATACATGACATCGTAATGTAGAATGTTAGTAAGTCTGAGGAGCACTGACGAGTGGCCAGGAGCCACAATATTAGTTATTTATATCAAGGATCGAATATCCCAGCTGCTGGTTTTTATTTTCATCCCATAACATTTATAGTGTGTGGGGGGTGAAGTTTTATGATGGTCTAGAAGATGTTAGGTAAGTGATGGTCTAGAAGATGTCAGGTAAGTGATGGTCTAGAAGATGTCAGGTAAGTGAAGGTCTAGAAGATGTCAGGTAAGTGATGGTCTAGAAGATGTCAGGTAAGTGATGGTCTAGAAGATGTTAGGTAAGTGATGGTCTAGAAGATGTTAGGTAAGTGATGGTCTAGAAGATGTTAGGTAAGTGATGGTCTAGAAGATGTTAGGTAAGTGATGGTCTAGAAGATGTTAGGTAAGTGATGGTCTAGAAGATGTCAGGTAAGTGATGGTCTAGAAGATGTCAGGTAAGTGATGGTCTAGAAGATGTCAGGTAAGTGATGGTCTAGAAGATGTCAGGTAAGTGATGGTCTAGAAGATGTTAGGTAAGTGATGGTCTAGAAGATGTCAGGTAAGTGAAAATATGAGAATAGAGAGAAATTCGTTAAATTGTTTAAAAATAGTTTCTAGAACTTTGTCTTCCATAAGATAATTCACGAGTGTCTTCTTTACCTTACCCACAAGTGTCTCAAACTAGTCACTTTTCACAAATTTCACAATGGATGTCTTCAAAATGGCGAGAACCAACATTATCCATTAGAATATTTAAATACATAAAGTTGAGGAAGTCTGATTTTTTCTGCCTTCAAATTTTCCATTTTATTTTGAGAAGACAAACATAATTTTAACAACCTTGAGGGAGAGCGCATATATGAATGGGTACAAATTTGTGTATATATGTATGTGTGTGGGTCAAAGGCAGACATGTGTGTGTATGTGTGTGTGTGTTTGTGATTACATTCATATTAGTGTAAGAGGTGATGAGTGTGTTTTATACGTATGTGTGTGTGGGCAAGTGCGTTGCTTTGTGCGTGTATGAATAATGGTGAATCCGCTGCTGCCTTTGTGGAAATGTGTAAATGTGCGTGAAAATAAGAGTGTGTGTAAGTTTATTTAGGTACAAGTACACATATATTGTTACACAAATTATCATACACAGTAACATATGCGTAAATTACCCAGGATAACCCATTGTGCGTGGCACTTGTACCTCACTGCGCGTCTTACAAATATATAAGATAAATAACCAAATGAAAATAAAAAGTTCAACACTTACAATAGTTCTCGTGGAGGTGGACAAACAGATTAAAAAACAAGCACTCACAAACACACAATAAAACATTCACAAATACACTTAAATTGTTATTTATTAAAAAATCTTATATTTAATGTACATAAATTGTATAATATAAATAGAACTCTCAAAACTTCATTGAGTGGCCTCACCTTGGTGGGGGAACTGGAGGGTAGCTTGGCTGCGTCTAGCTGGTGTACGGTCGTGGCTGTCTTGGTGGGTGTAATTACTGGACGCAGTTTTCTGTGTGTCACCTCCAGTAATTCCACCCACCTGGACAGTCTCTACCGTAGGCCAACTAGACAAGGCCACGTTCCCATCCAGCTAGATCACTGGGGGTGGCTGAGCTGACTTCGGGATACATAACCTGGGGAAAGCTGAGACTGGAAGATATCCTAAGGGAAGTGAGGAAGGGGAGACATCCGGGGGCCCACGGATGGATTCCTGGACACATGGACCTGGGAAAGGCGAGGATACCTTGGGGAAGTGGGGAAGGGAGAATATCTGAGGCGGACAGATGGACTCCTGGACACATGGACTTGGGAAAAACAAGGATACTGGTTGATGAGGCAGACCTTGGGGAAGTGGGGAAGGGAGAATATCTGAGGGGACACAGATGGACTCCTGGACACATGGACCTGGGAAAGGCGAGGATACCTTGGGGAAGTGGGGAAGGGAGAATATCTGAGGCGGACAGATGGACTCCTGGACACATGGACTTGGGAAAGACGAGGATACTGGTTGATGAGGCAGACCTTGGGGAAGTGGGAAAGGGAGAATATCTGAGGGCACACAGATGGACTCCTGGACACATGGACCTGGGGAAAGCATCAAAAACACAGTAAATGGATGGGTGGACCTTAAAGACGAACCACTGGCCTCCACGTGGCAAGGTCTGGTAACTCAGAGATAACTCTGAGGCTGACATTGGTGGCAAATAGTTAAATAATAATGACATTTTCAATTTCTTATAAAGAGCCTATTTAGCATTTCGGGCAAGCAGAACTTACCTATGTTTTCTGATAACAGATGATCTCGTTCACCTAAGATACCTCATAAATTATGCGACATTGATTTCCATTAAAAACAGTAAATAGGTGAAGGTTTTGGATCTTATTGGTTTATCTATATATCAAAACTTTCTTATTTCTTATTTTTACATATGCCTGCTTCAGCTGGAATAATATATATATATATATATATATATATATATATATATATATATATATATATATATATATATATACAGGGTGGGGCCAAATGCATGACAGATACAGGGTGGGGGACAAATGAGTCAGATCCTTCTGGTCTTTGCCTCAGTTCTCTAGACAGAAGTACTTGGAAACATCTGATCATATATATATATATATATATATATATATATATATATATATATATATATATATATATATATATATATATATATATATATATATATATATATATATATATGCAAAAGATCACAGTAAACATATCAAAATATGCAAGAAAACCACTATGAAAAAATAGAAGAATTCCAAGTGCTTTCGTGACTACTCACATTATCAAGGAACTATAAAAGGAAACATGACATACTAACAAAGACCACACCTCACAATAGCGTAACATTGCAACGACTCTGTGAAGAGGAACATAAGAAAGGGCCTGAAACTCTTTCCAAGAATTAAGATAAGTGCAATTTATCATTAATTTCTAACCAAATTTTATTAATTATAAATTAATCCAATTTATATAAACCAAAATAAATATTCATAATTTTTTCAAAACTACTTTTTATGAAACATTATTTTTTTATTTATTAACACATCGGCCGATTCCCACCAAGGCAAGGTGGCCCGAAAAAGAAAAACTTTCATCATCATTCATTCCATCACTGTCTTGCCAGAGGGGTGCTTACACTACAGTTATAAAACTGCAACACTAACACCCCTCCTTCAGAGTGCAGACACTGTACTTCCCATCTGGAAAAATAAACACATAAGCAGTATAATGTGATCCTTTATTGACAACGTTTCGCCCACGCAGTGGGCTTTATCGAGTCACAGACAGATCTACCTGGAAAATGAGTAACATGAATATATATAGGGTATAGTCAGGTGGAGAATGCTGGGTCAGGTGGAGAAAGCTGCATGTGACAATCTTAAAAGTAGTGTGAAAGTTAAAAACATTGTGTGACTTAAAGGACCTGCAGTGTTCCATTCTTGAGTTCTAGGTGGGATAGCGTTGAAGAAGTTTCTTGGCAATAGGTTCAGCTATGTTGTAGAAGCCGTTGTTCTGGTTGAAGTTGTTGGATATACAGATAAGTCCGGCCTGCCGGTTTCCCTGAATCCCTTCATAAATGTTACTTTGCTCACACTCCAACAGCACGTCAAGTATTAAAAACCATTTGTCTCCATTCACTCCTATCAAATACGCTCACACATGCTTGCTGGAAGTCCAAGCCCCTCGCACACAAAACTTCCTTTACCCCCTCCCTCCAACCTTTCCTAGGCCGACCCCTATCCCGCCTTCCCTCCACTACAGATTTATACACTCTCGAAGTTATTCTGTCTCGTTCCATTCTCTCTACATGTCCGAACCACCTCAACAACCCCTCCTCAGCTCTCTGGATAATAGTTTTGGTAATCCCGCACCTCCTCCTAATTTCCAAACTCCTAATTCTCTGCATTATATTCACACCACACATTGACCTCAGACATGACATCTCCACTGCCTCCAGCCTTCTCGTTGCAACATTCATCACCCATGCTTCACACCCATATAAGAGTGTTGGTATAACTATACTCTCATACATTCCCTTCTTTACTTCCATGGACAAAGTTCTTTGTCTCCACAGACTCCGAAGTGCTCCACTCACCCTTTTTTCCTCATCAATTCTATGATTCACCTCATCCTTCATAGACCCATCTGCTGACATGTCCACTCCCTAATATCTGAATACATTCACCTCCTCCATACTCTCTCCCTCCAATCTGATATCCAATCTTTCGTCACCTAATCTTTTTGTTATCCTCATCACCTCACTCTTTCCTATATTCACTTTCAATTCTCTTATTTTACACACCCTACCAAATTCATCCACCAACCTCTGCAACTTCTCTTCAGAATCTCCCAAAAGCACAGAGTCATCAGCAAAAAGCAACTGTGACAACTCCCACTTTGTATTTGATTCTTTATCTTTTAACCCCACACCTCTTGCCAAGACCCTCGCATTCACTTCTCTTACAACCCCATCTATAAATATATTGAACAACCACGGTGACATCACACATCCTTGTCTAAGGCCCACTTTTACTGGGAAATAATCTCCCTCCCTCCTACACACTCTAACTTGAGCCTCACTATCCTCTTAAAAACTCTTCACTGCTTTCAGTAACCTACCTCCTATTCCATACACCTGCAACATCTGCCACATTGTCCCCCTATCCACCCTATCATACGCCTTTTCCAAATCCATAAATGCCACAAAAACCTCTTTACCCTTATCCAAATACTGTTCACCTATATGTTTCGCTGTAAACACTTGGTCTACACACCCCTACCTTTCCTAAAGCCCCTTGTTCATCTGCTATCCTGCTTTCTGTCTTACTCTTAATTCTTTCAATAATAACTCTACCATACACTTTACCAGGTACACTCAACAGACTTATTCCCCTATAATTTTGCACTCTCTTTGTCCCCTTTGCCTTTATACAAAGGAACAATACACGCTCTCTGCCAATCCCTAGGTACCTTACCCTCTTCCATACATTTATTAAATAATAGCACTAACCACTCCAAAACTATATCCCCACCTGCTTTTAACATTTCTATTTTTATCCCATCAATCCCAGCTGCCTTACCCCCTTTCATTCTACCCACTGCCTCACGAACTTCCCCCACACTCACAACTGGCTCTTCCACACTCCTACAAGATGTTATTCCTCCTTGCCCTATACACGAAATCACAGCTTCCCTATCTTCATCAACATTTAACAACTCCTCAAAATATTCCCTCCATCTTCCCGATACCTCTAACTCTCCATTTAATAACTCTCCTCTCCTATTTTTAGCTGTCAAATCCATTTGTTCCCTAGGCTTCCTCAACTTATTAATCTCACACCAAAACTTTTTTTTATTTTCAACAAAATTTGTTGATAACATCTCACCCACTCTCTCATTTGCTCTCTTTTTACATTGCTTCACCACTCTCTTAACGTCTCTTTTTCTCTCCATATACTCTTCCCTCCTTGCATCACTTCTACTTTGTAAAAACCTCTCATATGCTAACTTTTTCTCCCTTACTACTCTCTTTACATCATCATTCCACCAATCGCTCTTCTTCCCTCCCGCACCCACTCGCCTGTAACCACAAACTTCTGCTGAACACTCTAACACTACATTTTTAAATCTACCCCATACATCTTCGACCCCATTGCCTACACTCTCACTAGCCCATCTATCCTCCAATAGTTGTTTATATCTTACCATAACTGCCTCCTCTTTTAGTTTATAAACCTTCACCTCTCTCTTACTTACTGCTTCTATTTTCCTTGTATCCAATCTACCTTTTACTCCCACTGTAGCTATAACTAAAAAGAGATCTGATATATGATTCTATTATATTCCTCTCAACCATGGACTTGCTTGATACAACTTTCTCAGAATTTTGAAAATCAATTGGATGGTTAAAATCTCTCACATGAATAAATAGAGCATTAGAATCTTGTCCAGTTCTAATTCTATATTTATGTTGTTTTAATCTTAGTTCAAGACTTTTACCAGTTTGACCATAATAAACTTTATCGCATATTTTACAAGGAATCTTATAGACACATGCGTCAGCATTTTGGGGGGAATTTTTTATCAAAAGTCTTTTTACTGTATCAAGATTTTTAAATACAACTTTGATATTAAAATTCTTAAGAAAGGAAGGCATATCAACCAAGTTTTCATGGTAAGGGAGAACCAACATATTTTTAGTTGAATATTGTTGGTTGTCCCTTTTTGGATTGTAAAAAGTATTTCTAGCTATTTTAAAAGATTTATCAATTACGTTTCTTGGGTATTTTAAATCATTAGCTATTTCATAAATTTTAGAGATTTCTTCATCTATGAACTCTGGACTACAAATACGTAAAGCTCTCAAAAACATTGAAGAGAAAACCGACACTTTAACTCTATCTTGATGTGAAGAATAATAGTGTACATAGGAACAGTTATTTGTAGGTTTTCTGTATATTTTAAATTTAATATCAGTGTTACCCCTAATAATCTTAGTTCAAGACTTTTACCGGTTTGACCGTAATAAACTTTATCGCATATTTTACAAGGAATCTTATGTTAAGTAAAAGGACACAAATGCAACTAATGTGACATTTTATTGTGGCAACGTTTTCGCTCTAATGTTCCATTGTGTTAGTCAGTTCAGGTGTGTTGCTTAAGTTGTTCTAATGTTACATTGTGTTAGTCAGCTCAGGTGTGTTGCCTAAGTTGTTCTAATGTTACATTGTGTTGTGTCTTCAGTTTGATGTGAACTTCCTCTTATCCAATTCCACTTTATCCTTATTTCCTATACCAGGTCAACCTTATATCCCATACTAGTTCACCCTTATCTTACATACCAGGTTATCTTACATACCAGGTTATCTTACATACCAGGTTATCTTACATACCAGGTTATCTTACATACCAGGTTATCTTACATACCAGGTTATCTTACATACCAGGTTATCTTTCTTCTGTGTCACTTTCTTCACAGCTTCTTCCCCAACGTAAGACTCAAGTCTCTCGATGATTATAAGTGAATTATAAACCACTACAACTTTTAGGAAAGTTTTACCCACTAAAAAATAATAATGTTAGCAGTTATTTATAAATGGTTGTTTACTATTTTTAATCACTATGAGCAGCACAATGTTCAGTTACGACATAAACATTACCTAAACATTAACGTTAAGTATTATTTATATTGTAATCTTTAAGAAAAAATAAATAACATAGTGTTGCACACCATCCAGGGTGTAATACTTGCTAACATTATGTTGCACACCATCCAGGGTGTAATACTTGCTAAAATTGTGTTGCACACCATCCAGGGTGTAATACTTGCTAACATTATGTTGCACACCATCCAGGGTGTAATACATGCTAACATTGTGTTGCACACCATCCATGGTGTAATACTTGCTAACATTATGTTGCACACCATCCAGGGTGTAATACTTGCTAACATTATGTTGCACACCATCCATGGTGTAATACTTGCTAACATTGTATTGCACACCATCCAGGGTGTAATACTTGCTAACATTATGTTGCACACCATCCAGGGTGTAATACTTGCTAACATTGTGTTGCACACCATCCAGGGTGTAATACTTGCTAAAATTGTGTTGCACACCATCCAGGGTGTAATACTTGCTAACATTGTGTTGCACACCATCCAGGGTGTAATACTTGCTAACATTGTGTTGCACACCATCCAGGGTATAATACTTGCTAACATTGTGTTGCACACCATCCAGGGTATAATACTTGCTAACATTGTGTTGCACACCATCCAGGGTGTAATACTTGCTAACATTATGTTGCACACCATCCAGGGTGTAATACTTGCTAACATTGTATTGCACACCATCCAGGGTGTAATACTTGCTAACATTGTGTTGCACACCATCCAGGGTATAATACTTGCTAACATTGTGTTGCACACCATCCAGGGTGTAATACTTGCTAACATTGTGTTGCACACCATCCAGGGTGTAATACTTGCTAACATTGTGTTGCACACCATCCAGGGTGTAATACATGCTAACATTGTGTTGCACACCATCCAGGGTGTAATACTTGCTAACATTTAAACATCCCAGTAAATTACAACACATTATTTTTATAATATTCACTAACATTCAAACATCACAATACATAACAGCATAATGTTGAAGCTTAGTAAGACAGAGACGTACTGACCAGTGTGCAACACCCACCACCTAAATTATTGTTTGTCATATATATATGTCGTGCCGATTAGGTAAAACTGGTCAATTAGCAAGAACTCATTTAAAATTAAGTCCTTTCTAAAATTTTCTCTTATACGTTTAAAGATATATTTTTTTTCATTTATGTTAATGTAAAAATTTATAATTTTGTACCAAAAGAAACTTTGAAAACCTACCTAACCTTATTACAACAAGTGGAATTTAATTTAGCCTAACCCAACTAAATATATTTTAGATACGTTAACATTAATTTAATAATAAACAAACACAATGAAATATATTTTTTTCGTTATGTTCAGAATGATTTTGGCGAAATTATTGCATACACAAATTTTCACTTGTCTTATATGGCAAGAAGAGCGTTGCTATTTAAGCCAAAATCGCAAGTTTTACCTAATCGGCACGACATATATATATATATATATATATATATATATATATATATATATATATATATATATATATATATTATGATATATGTGTGTGTGTGTGTGTGTACTCACTTAATTGTGGTTGCTGGGGTCGAGACTCAGCTCCTGGCCCCGCCTCTTCGCTGTCCGCTACTGGGTCTCTTCTCTCCCTGCTCCATGAGCTTTATCATACCTTGTCTTAAAACTAGTATAGTTCCCGCCTCCACTATATTGTTCGCTAGACTATTCCACTTCCTGACTACTCTATGGCTGAAGAAATGCTTCCTAACATCCCTTTGACTCATCTGAGTCTTCAGCTTCCAGTTGTGCCCCCTTGTTTATGTGTTCCCTCTCTGGAACATCCTGTCACTATCTACCTTGTCGATTCCCCGCAGTATTTTGTATGTCGTTATCATGTCTCCTCTAACCCTTCTGTCCTCCAGTGTTGTTAGGCCTATTTCCCTCAACCTTTCTTCATAGGGCATTCCCCTGAGCTGTGGAACTAGCCTTGTCGCAAACCTTTGCACTTTCTCTAATTTCTTGACGTGCTTGACCAGGTGTGGGTTCCAGACTGGTGCTGCATACTCTAGTATGGGCCTGACGTACACGGTGTACAGTGTCTTGAACGATTCCTTGTTAAGGTAACGGAACGCTAATCTTAGGTTTGCCAGTCGCCCATATGCTGCAGCAGTTATCTGGTTGATGTGTGTTTCCGGAGACGTGTTTGGCGTTATACTCACCCCATGGTCTTTCTCCTTTGATGAGGTTTGTAGCCTTTGTCCACCTAGCCTGTACTCTGTCAGCGGTCTTCTTGCCCTTCTCCGATCCTCATGACTTTGCATTTGGAGGGATTGAATTCGAGAAGCCAACTGCTAGACCAGATGTCGAGCTTGTCCAGGTCTGTTTGCAGCCCTGCCTGGTCCTCTTCCGATGTGATTCTCCTCATTATTTTCACATCATCCGCGAATAGAGACACTTCTGAGTCTATCCCGTCCGTCATGTCATTTACATATACCAGGAATAACACTGGTCCTAGGACTGACCCCTGCGGTACACCGCTCGTCACAGGCGCCCACTGTGATACCTCACCACGCACCATGACCCGTTGTTGCCTCCCTTTGAGGTATTCCTGATCCATTCCAGTGCCCTTCCTGTTATACCTGCTTGTTCTTCCAACTTCTTTACTAATCTCATGTGAGGAACTGTGTCGAAGGCCTTCCTGCAGTCCAGGAAAATGCAATCAACCCACCCTTCTCTCTCCTGCCTTACCTCTGTTACTTTATCATAGAACTCTAGGAGGTTTGTTACACAGGATTTGCCTTCCCGGAATCCGTGCTGTCTGGTGTTTATTATCCTGTTCCGCTCAAGGTGTTCCACCATTCTTTTCCTGATGATTTTCTCCAGGACTTTGCACACTATACATGTAAGTGACACCGGTCTATAGTCTAGTGCCTCTTTTCTGTCTCCTTTTTTAAAAATGGGGACTACGTTGGCCTTCTTCCATACCTCAGGTAGCTGCCCAGTTTCAAGGGATGTGTTGAATATTATGGTAAGTGGCACACTCAGTACCTCAGCTCCTTCCCGAAGAACCCACGGGGAGATATTGTCCGGACCCATCCTCAGTTGTGTGTATGCCCTCTAGCACTTGGTACAACCCTTGTTGGTGACGAACCATGTCCTGTCTACCCAGCTGCCTTCCTTCCTCCATTGTGAATACTTCCTTAAACCTCAAGTTGAGCTCCTCACATACCTCTTGATCATTACTTGTGAGTTCCCCATCTTCTCTCCTCAGCCTTATCACCTGGTCCTTGACTGTTGTCTTCCTTCTGATGTGACTGAACATCAGTTTCGGGTCGGACTTAACTTTCGATGCTATGTCGTTTTCGTACTGTTTCTGGGCCTCCCTCCGTACTTGTGTATACTCGTTTCTAGCTCTTCTACTAATCTCTTTGTTTACTTGGGTTCTTTGCCTTCTGTACCTTTTCCATTCTCTGATACTCTGAGTCTTTGCCTCCCTGCACCTTTGGATAAACCAGGGGCTCTTTCTGGCCTTCCCATTTAATCCTTTGCCTCTGGGTATAAACCGTTCCTCTGCCTCCTTGCACTTTGCCCCTACGTATTCCATCATTTCATTTATTGTCAGTCCTTATATTTCCCTTTCCCACTGAATGTCCTGCAGGAAATTCCTCATGCCCGAGTAGTTTCCTCTTTTAAAGTCTGGTTTGTCTCTATCGGTACTGTTTCCCCTCTCCACCTGTAGCTCTACAATGTACTCAAAGCTAAGCACCATATGGTCACTGGCTCCCAGGGGGCTCTCGTGCGTTATGTCTTCAATATCTGAGCTGTTCAGGGTGAATACAAGGTCCAGTCTTGCTGGTTCATCTTCTCCTCTCTCTCTGGTCGTGTCCCTGACATGTTGGTGCATCAGGTTTTCCAGTACCACGTCCATCATCTTGGCTCTCCAAGTTTCTGGACCCCCACGTGGTTCATGGTTCTCCCAGTTGATCTCCCTGTGGTTGAAATCTCCCATGACCAGTAGCTTCGCTCTGCTCATGTGTGCTTTTCTTGCCACCTCCGCCAGGGTGTCCACCATCGCTCTGTTGTTCTCATCGTATTCTTCTCCTAGCCTCCTGCAGTTCTGTGGTGGGTTATACATCACTGCAATGATTATCTTATGCTCCCCAGACTGGTGTGTGTGTGTGTGTGTGTGTACTCACCTAATTGTGGTTGCAGGGGTCGAGACTCAGCTCCTGGCCCCGCCTCTTCACTGTCCGCTACTGGGTCTCTGCTCTCCCTGCTCCATGAGCTTTATCACACCTTGTCTTAAAACTATGTATGGTTCCTGCCTCTACTATATCTTTCTCTAGACTATTCCACTTCCTGACTACTCTGTTGCTGAAAAAATGCTTCCTAACATCCCTTTGACTCATCTGAGTCTTCAGCTTCCAGTTGTGTCCCCTTGTATCTGTGTTCCCTCTCTGGAACATCCTGTCACTGTCTACCTTGTCGATTCCCCGCAGTATTTTGTATGTCGTTATCATGTCTCCTCTGACCCTTCTTTCCTCCAGTGTTGTTAGTCCTATTTCCCTCAACCTTTCTTCATAGGACAGACCCCTGAGTTGTGGAACTAACCTTGTCGCAAACCTTTGCACTTTCTCTAGTTTCTTTATGTGCTTGACCAGGTGTGGGTTCCAGACTGTGTGTGTGTGTGTGTGTGTGTGTGTGTGTGTGTGTGTGTGTGTGTGTGTGTGTGTGTGTGTGTGTGTGTGTGTGTTTTTTCCCTGTATGAATGATGGTGAATCAATTGGCTGCCTTGTAAAAAGAAGTGTGTGTAAGTTTACTTAGGTTCAGGTACTCGTAAATACAGTTACACAAATTATCATACATAGTAACATATGTGTACATTACCCAGGATAACACAAAAAAGTCATACAATGTAACTTCCATTGTGCGCAAGCGCTTGTAACTGCGCATCTTGCAAATAAATAAGAAAAATAACCAAATAAAATATAAAATTCAACACTTATTACAGTTCTCATGAGGTGGACAAACATACGAACACTCATAAAGTCACTATAAAACTCAGAAACCCACTTAAACTGCTAATTTATTTAAAAAATCTTATTTTTTATGTAAATAAAGCGTATAATATAAATAGAACTTCCAAAATTTTATTGAGTGGCCTCACCTTGGTGGCCGAACTGGACGGTAGCTTGGCTGCGTCTAGCTGGTGTACGGTCGTGGCTGTCTTGGTGGGTGTAATTACTGGACGCAGTTTTCTGTGTGTCACCTCCAGTAATTCCACCCACCTGGACAGTCTCTACCGTAGGCCAGCTAGACAAGGCCTCGTTCTCATCCAGCTAGATCACTGGGGGTGGCTGAGCTGACTTCGGGATACATAACCTGGTGAAGGCTGAGATTATTATTATTATAATCAAATAGAAGCGCTAAACCACAGGGGTTATACAGCGCTGCAGGTTATTGTAGGATGCAGGGAGAGTGAGTTGTAAGAGGGAGATGGACGATTAGTAGGGTATGGAGTGCTAGATGACGGTGGGTAGAGCAGGGGTGGAGGGTAGCAAGAGATCGAGGTAGAAGGGACTGAGGGAGGTGCTAGAGGTATAATCTTCAGAGTTTGTGTAGTAAGTCAGTTTCTGTCAAAAAGTCAACAAGAGAGTCAGGATTAAAGGAGGGTCCATCTGCAAGAAGGGAAGGTAAAGAAAGGGCCGCAGAGCGAAGACGTCGTTGGAGGTAAATTCTGCGTGCTCGTTGATAGAG
>WNWK01042401.1:0-15996 GCA_009830355.1 Cherax destructor | reverse complement strand
CACTTGCAGGAACACTTGTATGCTTACTGGGTGCCAGATTTCTTGGTATATTTATCAAAACAATAAAATCGGGAAATGAATGTAAAAAAACACAGCGAGCCCCCATACTTATCGTCCTGCACTTTAGAACCAAACGAAGCTGGGGGATGCGGGGGGGTGAGGGTGGGGGGAGGGCAAAAGGACCCCCCCACTGACTCAATGGTTTAACCCCCCGCGGGCACCGCCCCAAAAAATTTTTCCCCCTCCTGCTGAACGGAATATCATTTTTACTTTTAAGATGAAAAGTGTCAAAAAAATTTAAATCGGAATACCAGTAACGTTAAAAAATTCTGCAAATGATTTCACTGTACCATTAATAAAAACAGATTGAAAGGATTTTCCCCGTAAACATAAACTGAATTTTTTAAATTTTGGGTGGTGACACTTTGAAGTGTCAGTAAGGTGATTCTCGATTGCGATAAAATCGACGGGGTCATCCCCCTACCCCGCATTAAGGGGAGGGTGTTATAAAACGATTTTTTTCACATAAGGAATAATGTAAATTAGATTGTCCATTTCAGCCCCAAAAAAATACACTTACAAAAGCATTTACAATAATACATTTTACAAATTGTTCGAGGGGAGGTAAAAACCGGGGTCCCCTGTACACACAAAACCCTTTCCCACTCTACCTCTGACATCTTCACTGCCTTGGCTTCTTTTTTTCATTGACTGACATTTTTTCACTGCCTTACCTATTCAACGACATTTTTCACGCCTTGACTTCATTCCTTAGACATCTTTCAGCCTTGACTTATTCTCATTGACTGACACCTTTCACTGCCTTGACTTCTTATTCTCATTGACGGGACATCTTTCACTCCCTTTGGGATTCTCATTGACCCCCTTTCACTGCCTTGACTTCTTATTCTCATTGACTAAATCTTTCACTGCCTTGACTTCTTATTCTCATTGACATTTTCACTGCCTTGATTTTTATTCTCATTGACTGACATCTTTCACTGCCTTGACTTCTTATTCTCATTGACTGACATCTTTCACTGCCTTGGCTTCTTATTCTCTCAACTTCTTTATCCTCAATAACTTCCATCTTTTACTTACATACACTCCCAAACTCCTCCACCATCCTCAGCAACTTCTTTCGGAATCTGGCCTATGTGAATATTATGCACTTGGTATCTGCAGGCATGGAATATCTGGGAAAACAGATGGGACATGCAATTATGACCACCCAAGAAAATGCCATGCCCATATGACAATAGAAAAATGCAACCTCCCGTCCTGTAAGCTGAAATGTGCCACTCATCAGTTCAGGAAAGATAGTGCTATAACTTATATTGCCAGGCACACCACCTAAAGGGTACAAGATGACACAGAACATCCAGACCATGGCAAAACCTGGTAGCACAGCCACTCCGGAGAGAGGTTTTTAGTGCCAGGAAGGAAAAAGTTGGCAGGAAATGACAGAAATCGTACACCAACTGCAATCATTTCTCGAGTGGAACCACAGTCAATGGCCTCCACTCCAAAACAACAGATATTAGTGCCAGGAAAAAAAGACCACCCCATACCACCAACCCAACGACATTCATCTTTGCAAATATACATGGTCTAAAGCCAGCAACAAACAAGATACCTTACATCCGTGGACTGCTTACAGAGTCAAATGCTACGTTTGCGGCTTTCACAGAGACCCACATAAGAGATCACTTGGACAATGAAATATGGATCCCGGGCTACAACCTATACAGATGTGACTGAGTGAACAGGCAATAGGGGGGTAGAAGGGTTGGCCTGTATATCACAGAGTCACTTATATGTTCAGAACTACTAAATGCCTCTAATGATGTAGTTGAAGTACGTATTAGCAGTAAAGATCGAGAACCAAAACCTGGTCATCGTGGTTGTATACAAGCCTCCGGATGCAACGTCCCAACAATTCCAGGAACAGCTTCTGAAAATTGACCACTGTCTGGAAAATCTTCCAGCTCCTGCCCCCAACATCTTGCTCCTGGGGGATTTCAACCTAAGGCACCTAAAATGGAGGAATATTGCAAACAATGTGGTAGCAGAGATAACACCAGGAGGCAGCTCAGATGAAAACTCACACACACAAACTTTTAAATCTCTGTACCAAATTCACATTAAACCAGCAAATAGTAGAGCCTACAAGATTTGAGAATAAGCTGGACCTCATCTTCACCAACAATGATGATCTGATACGAAATGTCATCATATCAAAAACAATATACAGTGGACCCCCGAGTTTCGTAAAAACTTCACTCCTGAAGTCTGCTCAAGTGCCATTACCGAACGAATTTACTCCCTTAAGGAAAAATGTCACGTAGGTTAGTCTATTTCAGACTCCAAAAAATACTTTTCCACAAGCACTTACAATATTATACTTACATAAATGTACGATTTCCGGGTTTAGAACTCGGGGTCCACTGTACAGTGGACCCCTGGAAATCGAACATTCATCATTCTAGAATGCTGTTCAAGTGCTGTTACTAAACAAATTTATTCCCATAAGGAATGATGTAAATTAGATTAGTCCCTTTCAGACCCCAAAAAATACACCTATAAAAGCACTTACAATAATAAACTTACATAAAAGGGCGAGTTGGGAGTTTTCGATTTCCGAGGGTCCACTGTACTCAGATCACAACATAATAGAGGTCCAGACATGTATGCAGGGAGCCCCAGATCGACAAAATGTGATCAGTTGTGAGGGAGCCTTCTCCAAATTCAACTTCAATAACAAAAACATAAGGTGGGACCAAGTAAACCAAGTCCTAAATGACATAAACTGGTAAGATAGCCTAAGCATCACGGATCCTAACCTGTCTAGAACAAATTAACTCTGTAGCACTTGAGGTTTGCTCAAGGCAAATTCCCTTAAGGAAAAGGAGGAGAAGATGCAAACTAGAAAGAGAAAGGTGCTCCCAATACAGGAGAAGGCAAAGAATAACAGAGCGGCTACAAGAGGCCAATATATCTGAAATACGTAGGGAGACACTGGTCAGAGAAATAGCAAACCGAATTAAAACTAAAGGAATCTTACAGGAATCAAGAAACGGGGGAAGAACTAAAAGCCATAAATGAAATTGAAAGAAACCCAAAGAATTTATTTTCTTATGCCAAATCAAAGTCAAGAACAACATCCAGTATTGGGCCCTACTTAAACGGGATGGGTCCTACACAGATGACAGCAAGGAAATGAGTGAGTTACTAAAGTCCCAGTATGACTCAGTTTTTAGCAAGCCGCTAACCAGACTGAAAGTCGAAGACCTAAATGAATTTTTTATGAGAGTGCCACAGAACTTAGCAGACGCAAGCTTATCTGACATTACCCTGATGCCAAATGACTTCGAAAAGGCAATAAATGACATGCCCATGCACTCCGCTCCAGGCCTAGACTCGTGGAACTCCGTGTTCATCAAGAACATGCTTTTAACATCTTATGGAGAGGGAGCATGGACACTGGGGTCGTCCCGCAGTTCCTAAAAACAACAGTCATAGCCCCACTCCACAAAGGGGGCAGTAAAGCAATAGCAAAGAACTACAGACCAATTCTGCTAACGTCCCATATCATAAAAATCTTTGAAAGGGTTCTAAGAAGCAAGATCACCACTCATCTAGATACCCATCAATTACACAACCCAGGGCAGCATGGGTTTAGAGCAGGTCGCTCCTGTCTGTCCCAACTACTGGACCACTACGACAAGGTCCTTGATGCTCTAGAAGACAAACAGAATGCAGATGTTATATACACAGACTTTGCAAAAGCCTTTGACAAGTGTGACCATGGTGTAATAGCACACAAAATGTGTGATAAAGGAATAACAGGAAAAGTTGGTAGATGTATCTATAATTTCCTAACAAGTAGAACACAAAGAGTAGTAGTCAACAGAGTAAAGTCTGAGGTGGCTACAGTGAAAAGCTCTGTTCCACAAGGCACAGTACTCGCTCCCATCCTGTTCCTCATCCTCATATCGGACAAAGACAGGGATATAAGCCACAGTGCAGTGTCTTCCTTTGCAGATGACACCCGAATCTGCATGACAGTGTCCAGACACTGCAAGACTCCAAGCAGACATAAACCAAATCTTTAAATGGGCTGCAGAAAACAATATGAAGTTCAATGATGAGAAATTTCAATTTACAGTAGAACGTCATTTAGCACGAGATTATGTTGCACGTTACCGGTATTGCACGATTTAAGATTTAGCACATTATCATCTTACACGATGTAAAGATGATATTACACGGTTCGGCAGGAGGGGAAAATTTTGAGCGCATGGTTATTTACTGCCTAAGAATCCTCATGCTTTGAGGAAAAGGGAATTTGTTGTTTTTCCTTCCTGCAAACTAAGTTTATTCAGATACATGGGGCCAGGAGCTGAGTCTCGACCCCTGCAACCACAATTAGGTGAGTACAGTTACATACATTATCATACATAGCAGCATATGTGTAGAGAACCTAGGATAACCCAAGTCAGTCAATGGAAATACTGTCACTCTGACGTTTTTGGGTTATCCTAGGTTCTCTACACATATGCTGCCATGTATGATAATCTTCGTAACTGTATCTGTGTATACCTGAATAAACTTACTTACAGTTTGTGGGAAGGAAAAACAAGTAACCATTCTCACAAGCAGTCTTGTTACTACTACTGTTGTTGTGGTTCAGCAGACACCACCCGCCTTAGCCACCCAACACGGACCCCACCATCCCAGCATTCGTACGTATTTCATACGCGTCAATAAGTCCTGGCTACAAGCCAGCTGTGTTTGTGAAGAATAAAATAAGAGTGAATTGTGTTTTGATCTTGAATTAATGAAGAAAACAAAGATATTAGACAAGACATAACCCGTGGCCGTAATGAAGTGTTACTTTGTACACATAAAAAGATGTAAACATAAGTTTGTGTGACTGACTGACTTGACTGACTGACTGACTTGACTGACTGAATGACTGACTGAGTGACTTGACTGACTTACTGAATGACTTGACTGACTTACTGAATGACTTGACTGACTTACTGAATGACTTGACTGACTTACTGAATGACTTGACTGACTTACTGAATGACTTGACTGACTTACTGAATGACTTGACTGACTTACTGAATGACTTGACTGACTTACTGAATGACTTGACTGACTTACTGAATGACTTGACTGACTTACTGAATGACTTGACTGACTTACTGAATGACTTGACTGACTTACTGAATGACTTGACTGACCTACTGAATGACTTGACTGACTTACTGAATGACTTGACTGACTTACTGAATGACTTGACTGACTTACTGAATGACTTGACTGACTTACTGAATGACTTGACTGACTTATTGAATGACTTGACTGACTTACTGAATGACTTGACTGACTTACTGAATGACTTTACTGACTTACTGAATGACTTGACTGACCTACTGAATGACTTGACTGACTTACTGAATGACTTGACTGACTTACTGAATGACTTGACTGACTTACTGAATGACTTGACTGACTTACTGAATGGCTTGACTGACTTACTGAATGGCTTGACTGACTTACTGAATGGCTTGACTGACTTAAAGTTAGACACTCAGTTCAACCATCGACTTCAGTTCAAGAACTTCTACTATCCACCTCAGCCCAGTAGGGCCACACCATCCATATCCACTCTTCACTACCATCCACAAACATCATTACCCACAATTTAAGGTAAGAAATACTATTATTTCTATTGCATTTGTAGTCTTAAGCAGTAATAGATCATGACAATGCACTACAATTACATATCCACCTCAGCTCAGTAGGGCCACACCATCCATATCCACTCTTCACTACCATCCACAAACATCATTACCCACAATTTAAGGTAAGAAATACTATTATTTCTATTGCATTTGTAGTCTTAAGCAGTAATAGATCATGACAATGAACTAAAATTACATATTCGCCTTCAATTTTTGCAAGATATGTTGGTCTAAAAAACTTGTTTGGCTTTTGGGGACTCTCAAACACGTAACCCTATTTTTCCCATAAGTTCTGTTAATTATTTAAGACGAAATTATCTAACACGACTTTTTCAGGAACGTAACTATCGTGCTAAATGACGTTCTACTGTACTCAGACATGGAAAACGTGAGGAAATTAAAATCTAGTTGGAGTACAAAATAAATTCCAACCACACAATAGAGCGAAAAGCTAATGTCAAAGACCTGGGAGTGATCATGTCAGAGGATCTCACCTTCATGGACCATAACTCCGTAGCAATCACAACTGCTAGAAAAATGACAGGATGGATAATGAGAACCTTTAAAACCAGGGATGCCAAGCCCATGTTGACACTTTTCAGGTCACTTGTTCTATCTAGGCTGGAATATTGCTGCACACTAACTGCATCTTTCAAGGCAGGTGAAATTGCTGACCTAGAAAATGTGCAGAGAACCTTCACGGCACACATAACTGCGATAAACCACCTTAATTACTGGGAACGCTTGAAGTTCTTAAACCTGTACTCTCTAGAACGCAGGCGGGAGAGATACATTATTGTATACACTTGGAAAATTCTCGAGGGATTAGTACCAAACTTGCATACGAGAGTCACTCCTATGAAAGCAAAGACTCAGCAGGCGATGTAACATCCCCCTGATGAAAAGCAGGGGTGCCACTAGCACATTGAGAGACAACACAATAAGTGTCAGGGGCCCAAGACTGTTCAACTGTCTCCCAGCATACATCAGGGGGATTACCAACAAACCCCTGGCTGTCTTCAAGCAGGCACTGGACAGGCACCTAAAGTCGGTACCTGACCAGCCAGGCTGTGGTTCGTACGTTGGACTGTGTGCAGCCAGCAGTAACAGCCTGGTTGATCAGGCTCTGATCCAACATGAGGCCTGGTCACAGACCAGGCCGCAGGAGCGTTGACCCCTGGAACTCTCTCCAGGTAACTCTCTCCAGGTATTATGTGATGCTCTAAACCTTTGTGGATCATTCAGCACAAGGAGTGGTGGAGGCTTCATCCTCACACTGTAACACTGACTCACACTGTAACACTGACTTACACTGTAACACTGACTCACACTGTAACACTGACTTACACTGTAACACTGACTCACACTGTAACACTGACTTACACTGTAACACTGACTCACACTGTAACACTGACTTACACTGACTCACACTGTAACACTGACTTACACTGACTCACACTGTAACACTGACTTACACTGTAACACTGACTCACACTGTAACACTGACTTACACTGCAACACTGACACACTGTAACACTGACTTACACTGTAACACTGACTCACACTGTAACACTGACTTACACTGTAACACTGACTCACACTGTAACACTGACTCACACTGTAACACTGACTCACACTGTAACACTGACTCACACTGTAACACTGACTCACACTGTAACACTGACTCACACTGTAACACTGACTTACACTGCAACACTGACTCACACTGAACACTGACTTACACTATAACACTGACTCACACATGTAACACTGACTACACTGTCAACACTGATACACTGTAACACTGACTCACACTGTAACACTGACTTCACACTGTAACACTGACTCACACTGTAACACTGACTTACACTGTAACACATCACCTGTAACACTGACTCACTGTAACACTGACTCGCACTGTAACACTGACTCGCACTGTAACACTGACTCGCACTGTAACTGACTCGATGAACGACTGTAATACTGCACCTACACGACTAACTGAATGACATGAAACCACCTTAAACTGAACCTGAAACTGACTCAAACTGACTACTTACCTGACACACTGTAACACTGACTACATTACTGTAACACTGCACTGTATCCCAACTGATCTGTAACACTGCAATACACTGACTCACCTTACACTGACTTACACTGTAAACGACTCACACTGTAACACCCCTGTAACACTGACTCACTTAACACTGACCAACAACACTGATCACCTGTCACTGCTCACACTGAACATGATACACGAACCTGCTTCATGTAACATGACTCACTGTAACACTACTACACTGTAACACTGACTCACACTGTACACTGACTGAATGCTCACACTGTAACACTGACTTACACTGTAACATGACTCACACTGTAACACTGACTACACTGACCTGACTCACACTGTAACACTGACTCACACTGTAACACTGACTTACACTGTAACACTGACTCACACTGTAACAGTGACTCACACTGTAACACTGACTCACACTGTAACACTGACTTCACACTGTAACACTGACTCACACTGTAACACTGACTTACACGGTAACACTGACTCACACTGAACACTGACTTACACTGTAACACTGACTCACACTGTAACACTGACTTACACTGTAACACTGACTCACACTGTAACACTGACTCACACTGTAACACTGACTCCACTGTAACACTGACTCACTGTAACACTGACTCACACTGTAACACTGACTCCACTGTAAACTGACTTACACTGTAACACTGACTCAGCACTGTAACACTGACTTACACTGTAACATGACTCACACTGTAACACTGACTACACTGTAACACTGACCCACACTGTAACACTGACTCACACTGTAACACTGACTCACACTGTAACACTGACTCACACTGTAACACTGACTTACACTGTAACACTGACTCACACTGTAACACTGACTCACACTGTAACACTGACTCTACACTGTAACACTGACTCACACTGTAACATGACTCACACTGTAACACTGACTCACACTGTAACACTGACTCACACTGTAACACTGACTCACACTGTAACACTGACTTACACTGTAACACTGACTCACACTGTAACACTGACTTACACTGTAACACTGACTCACACTGTAACACTGACTTCCTACACTGTAACACTGACTCACACTGTAACACTGACTTACACTGTAACACTGACTCGCACTGTAACACTGACTCACACTGTAACACTGACTACACTGTAACACTGACTCACACTGTAACACTGACTCACACTGTAACACTGACTCACACTGTAACACTGACTACACTGTAACACTGACTCACTGTAACACTGACTCACACTGTAACACTGACTACACTGTAACACTGACTCTACACTGTAACACTGACTCACACTGTAACACTGACTTACACTGTAACACTGACTCACTGTAACACTGACTCACACTGTAACACTGACTCACACTGTAACACTGACTTACACTGTAACACTGACTCACACTGTAACACTGACTCACACTGTAACACTGACTTACACTGTAACACTGACTTACACTGTAACACTGACTCACACTGTAACACTGACTCACACTGTAACACTGACTCACACTGTAACACTGACTCACACTGTAACACTGACTTACACTGTAACACTGACTCACACTGTAACACTGACTCACACTGTAACACTGACTCACACTGTAACACTGACTACACTGTAACACTGACTCACACTGTAACACTGACTTACACTGTAACACTGACTCACACTGTAACACTGACTTACACTGTAACACTGACTCACACTGTAACACTGACTACACTAATGCTAACACTGACTCACACTGTAACACTGACTTACACTGTAACACTGACTCTAACTGACTACTGTAACACTGACTCACACTGTAACACTGACTCGCACTGTAACACTGACTCGCACTGTAATACTGACTTACACTGTAACACTGACTCAGACTGTAACACTGACTTACACTGTAACAGTGACTCACACTGTAACACTGACTCACACTGTAACACTGACCCACACTGTAACACTGACTCACACTGTAACACTGACTTACACTGTAACACTGACTCACACTGTAACACTGACTTACACTGTAACACTGACTCACACTGTAACACTGACTCACATTGTAACACTGACTTACACTGTAACACTGACTCACACTGTAACAGTGACTCACACTGTAACACTGACTCACACTGTAACACTGACTCACACTGTAACACTGACTCACACTGTAACACTGACTTACACTGTAACACTGACTCACACTGTAACACTGACTTACACTGTAACACTGACTCACACTGTAACACTGACTTACACTGTAACACTGACTCACACTGTAACACTGACTTACACTGTAACACTGACTCGCACTGTAACACTGACTCACACTGTAACACTGACTTACACTGTAACACTGACTCACACTGTAACAGTGACTCACACTGTAACACTGACTCACACTGTAACACTGACACACTGTAACACTGACTCACGTAACACTGACTCACACTGTAACACTGACACACTGTAACACTGACTCACACTGTAACACTGACTCACACTGTAACACTGACTTACACTGTAACACTGACTCACACTGTAACACTGACTCACACTGTAACACTGACTCGCACTGTAACACTGACACACTGTAACACTCACTCACACTGTAACACTGACACACTGTAACACTGACACACTGTAACACTGACTTACACTGTAACACTGACTCACACTGTAACAGTGACTCACACTGTAACACTGACTTACACTGTAACAGTGACTCACACTGTAACAGTGACTCACACTGTAACACTGACTCACACTGTAACACTGACACACTGTAACACTGACTCACACTGTAACACTGACTTACACTGTAACACTGACTCACACTGTAACACTGACACACTGTAACACTGACTCACCTCTCCCTAACAATAACATTCACTTATATTACAATCACAGTTATAAATAAATGAAACAAGCAGTTAAATTACACAGTCCAATCTAAGAGGCATTTTTACTAGAAAACTTCACATTTGTCTTGATAAAATACATTTGCATCACTTACCACTTCCCTCACTTGTCTTCCCTGTTTATTTACCTTTTCCAAATCCATAACAAGACACAGCTCCTTACTCTTAAGAATTATTCAGTACAGTGGTACCTCTACTTACGAACAAAATTCATTCCAGTCGACTATTCAAGTGCCGATACCGAAGGAATATTTTTCCATAAGAAATAATGAAAATTAGGTTAATCCATTTCAGACCCCTAAAAATACACTTACAAAAGCACCTACAAAAATACACTTACATAATTGTTCGAGTCTGTTTTTTTGTCTCTTCTGTGTGTGTGTGTGTGTGTGTTTGTTAGTGACTTATTCACAACGTGTAAATGTCACTTGGTCTCTCTGTATGCATATATTTTTGCAAATAACAATACATATCTGTGTGATGTTGGGAGGTGCTCGTAAGTAGAGGTACCACTGTATTTAGTGTAAACACTTAACCCACACATACCTTCTCTTCCTAATCCAATAAAGCCATACAGATATCTCTCTTGTCCCTCACTGTTTCCTTAATAATTGTATTTTACAGTTTTTCCCATATCAACAGAATTTCCTCGAGTTATTTTGAACTGTGTCTATCTAAATAGTGTTTGTGTCACCTTACCTGTTATCAAGCTATACTCAAACTTAATCCATTATAATTCTTTTGCTGTGTCTGGTCACATTGCACCCTATATTATTCTTCTTTTTATCGGTATTGAATATTGCTTATCAGTATTGAATATCACTTATCAGTATTGAATATCATTGTTTCCTTTCAATTATGCTCATACAACCTTCCCCACTGCTTACCCACTTCCTCCACACTCACCTCTAACTCCTCACTAATACTCATACAATTTTCCCTCTCAAAATTAGACACATGTGCAACATCTGGGTACAGTGGACCCTCGGTTAATGAAATTAATCTGGTCCAGGAGCTATTACTTAATCTGAATCTTTCGTAATCTGAAACCTTATTTCCCATAAGAAATAATGTAAATACAATTAATTCGTTCCCCAAAAAAATAATCACTCAAAAAAAAAAAAATAACATTTACTTACCTTTATTGAAGAGTTGCAGGCATCTGGAAGGTAGAGTTGCTGACAGGGGCAGGGTGTTAATGGTTGGAAGGGGAATCCCCCTCCAAAAGGACTTAAGGTAACAAGTCCCTCTCTGGGGTTACTTCCCTTCTTGGTCTTTTAATGCCACTAGGACCAGCTTGAGAGTCACTAGAACCCTGCCTGGTGAAGTAACTGTCCAGAGTCCCCTGTTTCTGGCGACTCTTCAACACTTTTCTGAAGTACAACATGGCTCTGGCACTGAAGTGGTTGCACAGAAGGCTCATTTTAGCTTGCTCAGGGTGGTATCTTTCAACAAATGTCTGCAACTCATTCCACTTTGTACACATCTCCTTAAGCACTGAAGAAGGCACCTCCTTATCTCTCTCTCTCTCTCCTCCTGTGAAGCAATAACCTCAGCTGTGGTCTGTTGCTGTTCCAGAAGAAGCTCTTGCAGCTCTTCAGTTGTTAGCTCTACCCTGTGCTCCTCCACCAACTCTTCCACATCCTCACCCCTCACCTCCAACCCCAGGCTGTTCCCCAATTCCACAATATCTTCCACAACATGTTCCACAACATGTTCCACAACAGGCACAGGGTCGTCAGGGTCAGGGTCAGCCTCAAATCCTTCAAAATTCCTCTCTTGGACACAATCCAGCCACATTGGTCTCCAAGCAGAGTTCAGAGTCCTGGAAGTCACTCCCTCCCAAGCCTTACCTATAAGGCCTATGCAATGCACGATATTGAGGTGTTCTTTCCAGAACTCTCTTAGGGTCAATTCAGAGTCATTGGTCATATTAAAGCACCTCTGAAACAGTGCTTTGGTGTACAGTTTCTTGAAGTTGGAAATGACCTGCTGGTCCATGGGCTGGATGAGAGGAGTGGTGTTAGGAGGCAAGAACTTCACTCTAATGAAATTTATGTTGTCAGGCAACAACTCTTGCAAGTTGTGAGGATGAGCAGGAGCATTGTCCAGTACCAGGAGGCACTTGATTGGCAATTTCTTTTCCAGGAGGTATTTCTTCACACTAGGGCCAAACACTCCAGTCAACCATTCCTTGAAAATCTCCGTAGTGACCCATGCCTTGGTGTTAGCTTTCCAATGCACACACAATTTATTCTTGTCAACACTGTGTTTCCTGAAGGGTCTGGAATTTTCTGCATGATGCACCAGTAAAGGCTTCACTTTAAAATCACCACTGGCATTGGCACACATCATAAGAGTTAGCCTGTCTTTCATAGGCTTGTGTCCTGGCTGTGCCTTTTCCTCCTGAGTAATGTAGGTCCTGTTGGGCATTTTCTTCCAAAACAGGCCTGTTTCATCACAATTAAACACTTGTTGGGGGAGGAATTGTTCAGCCTCTACGAACCCCTTGAATTCCAGCACATATTTTTCAGCTGCACGTTTGTCTGAGCTGGCTGCCTCACCATGCCTCACAACATTGTGTATGCCACTACATTTCTTAAACTTCTCAAACCAGCCTTTGCTGGTTTTAAAAATCACTCTCCTCACCACTGGTTCCAGGCATTGTCTTCACAAGATCTGCGTGCAACTTCCTTGCCTTTTCACAAATTATCGCCATAGAAATACTATCACCCCCTCTCTGTTTTTCATGGATCCACACCAACAACAACTTCTCAACCTCATCCACTTTTTTCGATCTTTGTTTCGTTAACAAATTAACCCCTTTTGCAACATTAGCTTCCTTGATCTCATTTCTCTGTGCCAGGATAGTGCCGATAGTAGATGGAGTTTTATTGTACATCCTGGCAAGATCACTCAGACGTACACCGCTCTCATATTTTTCTATGATTTCCTTCTTCAGTTCGATGGTGTTCCTCACTTTCTTTACCACAGGGGTGCCACTAGGAAGCTTCTTTGGACCCATGGTGACTTATTTCACAGTGACAATAACTAAACCACCAAAAAAGACACCAAATATATTTTGAATCTTTGAAAGAGCGCGCTAGGTAATGTTTTCTCAATGGTAAACAACGCTTCACTGGCGTCCTGCGCTTGCACGGAGCAGGCGGACACGTCTAATACCTCTCGGTAACCGAGGAATTTTTCTCTATCCGATTAGGAAAAAAGCTTTCAGTTTCCGAAGCTTTCGTTAACGGGACCTTTCGTTAACCGAGGGTCCACTGTATCTTTATTGTAGACGTTTTGCCATCCAGTGGCTTTATCAATACATATTCCTTGTATCAAGATCCCATGATGTTGCATCATGGGATCTTGATACAAGGAATTATTCAACACTTGCCCAACCTTTGTACAAATACCTACTTACACTAGTGGATGGTTCCACTGTGATCCCACCTCCTCCTGCTTCGACTCACCTGACTACAGTACGTAAGCCATTTCTACGGCCCTATGCTGTACTTTCTACAAGATTGATGGACTGAACACATCGATTCCAGGCTGAGGGACTGATTACCTCAAACTCCTCCTCTCCTTATACCTTTCTGCTTTATATTGGACTGATGAAGCCACTGTGTGTCAAAACATTTCTTCAATAAAGATTCTCATATGTTGCATAAGTGTCTCAATCTTTAACTTGTCAGTTTTAAACCATTTATCACAAAAGATGAGGTAAGTCCCTCAGCCTTTCCTCCGGCACCCAGCTATAATAATAAGTTCAGTGGACCCCCGGATTTCGTCAATAATTCGTTCCAGAATACTGTTCGAGTGCCGTTACCGAACGAATTTGTTCCCATAAAGAATAATGTAAATTAGATTAGTACTTTTAGGCCCCCAAAAATACACTTACAAAAGCACTAACAAAAATACAATTACATAATTGTTCGAGTTGGGAGCTGTACGAAACCCGAGTTTCATAAGGTTCTTATTTCGTAAAGATCGTGTTTCGTAAGCTTTTTTTTATTTTGAGAATCGTAAACTGGTTCGTGTTTCGTAACAGTATTAGACCTGTCTGCCTGCTCCGCGCCTGCGCAGGACATAGGACGCCGCCAGTGAAGCGTTGTTTACCATTAAGAGAATATTACCCAGCGCGCTCTTTCAAACATTCACAATACATTTGGTGTCTTTTTTGGTGGTTTAGTGATTGTCACTGTGAAATAAGTCACCATGGGTCCAAAGAAGCTTCCTAGTGGCACCCCTGTGGTAAAGAAAGTGAGGAATGCCATCAAACTGAAGAAAGAGATTATAGAAAAATATGAGAGTGGCGTACGTCTGAGTGAGCTTGCCAGGATGTACAAGAAAACCCCATCTACTATCAGCTCTATCTTGGCAAAGAGAAATGAAATCAAGGAAGCTAATGTTGCAAAAGGGGTTGATATGTTAACGAAAAATAGATTGAAAACAATGGATGAGGTTGAGAAGTTGTTGTTGGTGTGGATCAATGAAAAACAGAGAGCGGGTGATAGTAGTTCCATGGCGATAATTTGTGAAAAGGCAAGGAAGTTGCACGCAGATCTTGTCAAGACAATGCCTGGAACCAGTGGTGAGGCGAGTGATTTTAAAGCTAGCAGAGGCTGGTTTGACAGGTTTTAAGAAATGTAGTGGCATACACAGTATTGTGAGACATGGTGAGGCAGCCAGCTCAGACAAACATGCAGCTGAAAAAATTGTGCAGGAATTCCAGGGGTTTGTAGAGGCTGAACAATTCCTCCCCCTACAAGTGTTTACCTGTGATGAAACAGGCCTGTTTTGGAATAAAATGACCAACAGGACCTTCATTACTCAGAAGGAAAAGGCATAGCCAGGACACAAGCCTATGAAAGACAGGCTAACTCTTATGATGTGTGCCAATGCCAGTGGTGATTTTAAAGTGAAGCCTTTACTGGTGTATCACGCAGAAAATCCCAGACCCTTCAGGAATCACAGTGTTGACAAGAATAATTTGTGTGTGCATTGGAAGGCTAACACCAGGCATGGGTCACTACGAGATTTTCAAGGAATGGGTGACTGGAGTGTTTGGCCCTAGTGTGAAGAAATACCTCTTGGAAAAGAAATTGCCACTCAAGTGCCTCCTGGTACTGGACAATGCTCCTGCTCACCCTCACAACTTGCAAGAGTGTTTGTCTGACAAGTTTAATTTCATCAGAGTGAAGTTCTTGCCTCC
>WNWK01042400.1:0-15996 GCA_009830355.1 Cherax destructor | reverse complement strand
CCAGGATACAGTAATATGAAGTTATACGTATAAACAGTACAAAAGGTGGATTAGTGCGAGGATCTGATTCGCTACCCCGACCAACCACATGTTAACGAACGCTCGGTCTCGTGGGCGTATAAGAGTGTACGGAAATTAACCTTCCTTGACTCGACGAGACAGCTAATACCATCGCGATCGAATCAGATCGCGAGGAGGCTCAACAACGGAGCGACTCCCTCATCTAAAGCTAAGTACTCTGTGTTTACTTTGTTATTGGCCAATGATATTGTTACGCACAGTAGATGTACTTTAGCTAGGTCAACGATCTACGATACACCGCTATGATGCTGTTAATTAGGTGAGTGTTGGTCATGTTAATTGAACTATGTGTTCTCTACCTCTTCTCCGTGTGATCAGTTGTTCAACAACCAATACAGTCCACTTAAATTTAACGTAATATAGCTATAATAAATGATCTTCTCAGATTTATTTATACTGGTCCAGAGTGCAGTGGGCGAACGAGAATATTGAAGGTACCCCCTCGGTGCGGCCAGGAGCGGGTAAAGTTCTCACATACCTTAAAGGGAATGACTGCGGTAAAATTTATACGAGTCGGTCTTCTCCCTGGGAGTTTGTTTATTGCTAGTGGCGGTGTCCCAGATAGACTTCTCTCACAATTCCCCACACCCCCCTTGTAAATAATTTGTGTATATCTGTGCCTAGCTTCATACACAAGTTTGCTGCATTAAGGTCTCAGGATATTTAGAGCAAGTAATGAAGAGTCAGTTACCATTACACTGTGTGCTGTCGTATTATTATATCTAAGCACTAAACCCACAAGTCATACAGAATGTGTGCGGTCGTAGTTTCCACAAACTTGAGAGCAACAAGTATGGCAAAGATGGAAACCCAGTTATTAATTCTAATCCATCTTTGTATTATAGTGCCATCAGGTTAGTTTACAATAACAGAACTTCCCGCCCTCCTACTGTCAGGGGTACGGGAGCCATCAGTGTAGAGAGTCTGTGTGATAGTATTCTTTGATCTAACGTCGTGTGTTCCAGAACACTAATTTTAGAAGGAAATCGAAGTTAAGGATTGTGCATGATTAGTTTCTTGGGAGGAAACTAATCATGGGGGAAATGCTGTTGTTTCCTAACATGATACAGTTGTGTAGTTCAAACATTTTTAAGTGACTGTTATTTAAATCCATCTTGATTTACTTGTCCCATGAATTGCATCTTCTAGTAATTCTTTAGAGACAACATTGTTTTGATCATCAAGCAGCAGCTTTAGTCCTAGCATGACATCGAGTTCGCGTATTCTATCAGAAACAATAGGTATATTATTATTATCAAAAAGAAGAGCTAAACGTACAAGGGTCACACAGCGCAGCAGGACAGGAAAGGGTGGGCATTGGGTAGCAAGAGGTGAAGGAGTGCAGCGGGGCAATGGATATATATCTTTATTTACTACAAGTACATGTACATGGTATACAGGCCTAGCTGACATCAGTGTCATACTACTATATATTAAGCCCCTTGTTATGCTGAGCATTTCGGGCAAAATTAGGTCAGTTTTGTCCCAGGATGCGACCCACACCAGTCAACTAACACCTAGGTACCCATTTTAAATTGATAGTGAACAGGGACAGGGACAGCAGGTGTCTTATGGAAACACGTCCCTAATGTTTTTCAGCCGTACCGGAGGAGATTCGAACCCCAGACCTCAGTGTGTGAGCTAAGTGCGCTAGCGATCGAGCTACGGGTGTCTAGAGGGTAGAGGGTAGCAAGAGACTGAAGTAGAAAGGGCTGTGATGAGTGCTAGAGGCATCATCATCAGAGTTTGTGCAGTAAATCAGTTGCTGTCAAAAAGTCAACGAGATAGTCTGGGTTAAAGGAGGGTCCATCAACAAGAAGGGAAGGTAAAGTAAGGGCAGTAGAGCGGTGACGACATTGGAGGTAAATTCTGCGTGCTCGTTGGTAGAGTGGGCAGTCCAACAGAATATGGCTAACAGAAACTGGAACCTGACAATTCTCACAGAGTGGAACACGGCACCTCTCCATGAGATACCTGTGAGTAAGACGAGTGTGGCCGATGCGAAGACGGGAGAGAGTAGTCACCCAACCTCGACACTGATGACAAGATGATGGCCAGAAACCTATACTTGGTTTAATAGAATGTAATTAGTTATGTACAGATCAGACCAATGTTGTTGCCAACGGGTGCGAAAGTGGGTAGCAATTACAGCAAAATAGTCTGAATGGAACACCTCTATATGAAACTGGGAGGTCATGTACTGCTGACCGCGCAGCAGTGTCTGCTTGTTCATTGCCCTGTATGTCAACATGACTGGGGACCCAACAAAAAACAATATCTTTGTGCTTGCTAGATATACGATGTAACCAAAGTTGGATACGAAGAGCCAGGGGATGAGGTGTATGAAATTTTCTTATAGCCTGTAAAGCACTAAGGGAGTCTGAAACTACCACAAATGGTGACACAGGCATAGATGCACTACGGATAAGTGCTACGAGAATGGCATACAATTCAGCCATAAAAATGCTAGCCGATGATAATAAATGCCCTCACATGACACTGTCCGGAAACACTGCTGAATCTGCCCCATAAAGGGGTTGGGGAACCATGGGTGACACTGCGGGGGGAAGGGGAAAAAATTGGATTGGAAGGGGTTTAAAAAAAAAAAAAGGCAAAACCCCACCATAGGCGGTTGGGTTTCGCACATGGCAGGGGGAAAAAAACAGACACAACCCCGGAAATTCCCAAAAGGGGGGGGGGAAAAGGAGATACATGAACATAAAAGGTGGTAACTGAAGAAAGACAAGAGTGAATGTAGGCGGTATAGTTGTCCCCCCTTGGGGGGGGACCGTGCTGACACTGGTCTGCCCCGGACATTTTCCCCAATTGGAAATTTTTAAAAACTACTGTCATGGAGACTGTTCCCCGACCTTCTAACACAGTGTTTTTGACATGGTCACCGGCGTCATACATCCCCCCCGGCTGTACGGTGCCCTACGATTCTGCATGATGTGGCGATATTGGGGATTTTGGCGTGAAAAAAGGGATAACCGAGTTTTCAAACTACTAACTGCTGCAGTTTAAAAACGCCTTGTTGATCAGCACCAGGACAAGGTGTATACGGTAAATTTTCGAAATAAAGCGGGTTAAAGGGGCGTATAAGCCCTTATTTTATCAAGGTCAAGAATGTTTTTGAAGGGGATCAACGGATTTTTGGTCTTTTCAAAAGGGGGAGGATCCACACGGAAAAACGCGGGGAAGTGGGGGTTATTTGGGGCCCCCGGGGGTTTTCCCCTAAAAAGGGCGTTACGTGCCAATACCGTCATATGGTGATTCTGACTTCGGGAATCAACTATACTGACACCCCGGGGAAAAGGACCCCTTTTTATGTGGGCCTATAACCACGTTCCCCTTTTTGGGAGAGGATACCTAAAGGACGGGCCCCGCAGGGCCGGTGTTCAGGGACCCGGGGGAGGCCCTGGTAAACCCTGGGGGACGGGGAAGTTTTTGGGGAGGAAATAGTTGATGGGCAGGGGGCCTGATTTTCCCCCAAGAGCCTGGGCCCAAAAGTGGGGTGTTGGGGTTTAACACAGGTGTTGTGTCATGGGGATTTACCTCGGAGGGGTGTTGAGAGGCATTTTGGCCCCTTTCCCAAAAGTTTTGGGGGGAAGGCAGTGCGATGTGGTGGAAGCGGGTTGGGGGTAGCCCCGGTGGTAGGGCCTCTTTGGGCACATCGGCGTCATTTTTTTAACACATAAAAAAAGTGTGGCGGGGGTGCATCAGTGGATAAGGCCACGGAATGGAAGTGGGGGGGGGGAACCCGAAAGAGCCCCGGCCCCAACAGCCGATGGTGACGACGTTTTCCCCCGCACAGGGAAGAGGTCTTTGGTGGAGATTGCCAGGAAAGATTTAGATGCCATTTTGGGGCAGGCCCCCCAAAGGGGGGGAAAAATGGGGAAGGGGGGGTGGGTGGGGAAATCAGGTGGGCCCCCCTCCCCGGGGAAAACCTTCACTTGCTTCCAGGTTAACAAAAATGTTAATGGTATAAAAAAGGGGGTGTTAAACTTCCTGGGGGGAGTACGGCTTTTTGGATACGGGGGGCCTTCATCCAGGGCATAATTATAGGGGGGAAGGGGGTTTAAAGTGAAAGGGAGGGGGTTTCAGGGGCCCTTTGGGGCTCAAAAGGGGGGGCGGCAGGGGGTTTTTGGGGTAAAACCCTTTTCAACAAAATTTTTGGGAGGAATGTGGGGGTAGGGTGGTTCAGTGGAAGGTTGGGGGGGGGTGGGTTTTTTTTGGGTCTAACCCAGAGCAGCCCCAATAGAAAAGGGGGGCTTTATTAGACTCCATGATTCCCCGGTGACTTCCTGGAGTGGTGGTAGTGGGGGGTTTTAACTGTTTTTAAAAAAGGGACGTAGAGCCTAGGGGGGGCAGGGGAGTTGGTGGTTTAAAGGGGGTTTTCTGGAAAAGGGGGATTAAAGGATGTGGGAGGTGTGGGGGCCCCCGTGGATCATATTTTTTGAGGAAAGGGTATGCCGAGATTGATGGATTTATGTAACTGATAGGGTAGTAGTGGGTAGGTTAAACCCGATTTTTGGGTTTTCAGATGGGGGTTTTTTGGATTTAATTGGGAAGGGGAAAAAAATGGATAGGGGGTTTTTTAAATTAAAATTTAAAATTACTAGTGGGGGAAAATAACATTTTTTAAAGGGGGGAGGTTAGGGGGGGGAACAGGATAACTTTTGGGTGGGGGGCGAATGGGGGGCCCCCAAATTGGGATTTTTTTCAGCATTTTGGGGGAGGGGGCGGGGGGGGTGGGTTTGGAAAAGTGGGGGGCATTACGGGGGGTTTTTATAAAAGGTGGTGGGATGGAAGGGGGGAACCTGTATTAAAAAAAAGTTATGGGAAAACAGATAAAGGGGTTTGAGGCGTCCCCGGGGGGGAAAAGATTCTGTTAGTGGGTGTAGGCCAAAAACGGGGTTAGTCACGTAAAAATGGGGGAGGAAAAATAGAATGTATAAAAAAAGAGCAGAGGCGGAAATTTTTAGCGGGTATGGAATTTGGGCAAAAGGTGGGGATTTGTGGAAAAATGGTTTCCCTTATATGAGTAGTGGGATGGGGTTGAGTATAAAAATCCCTTTTGGGGGAATTCAAGAGCAGTTGGGGGAAAGGGGGGGAATATTGCAGGGGCGGGAAACCCCGGGGGGGAAAAAGGGGGAATTAAAGATTAGTTGCAGGAAAAGGGGGTGTTTTGGCTTTAGTTTGGAAGGGTGCATATGATAGGGGAAAAAGGGACGTGTTTTATGACATAATGAAAAAGGAAGGGTTTTAGAAAAAAGTGTGGATTGGAGGTTGTATGGGGGGCGTGTGTCAGAGCATGGTGAGGGGGTTTTGGGGTTTCCAAGGGTGGGGTTTTGGGAGGGTTTCCCCCGATTTTTGCATGACAGGACCCTTTACAGATTAATTGGGGTGGGGTGTGGATGAATGTTGATGAGGCAAAAGAACCACGGGCATGGGGGTGGGGGCAACTCGGTACTTGTGGGTTGGAGCACCTGGTAAATGTGGGGGACATTGTTCGTGTGTTTTGTGGGCAACTGGGATGAGAATAAACGATAGTAAAACAAAATTTTTAGGTAGGTCGGGGGGAGGGCCGGGCGAAGTCAGGTGCCGCGTTAAAAGTGTGAGGATATGTGGGGTGGAATTTAAAGGATGTAGTTTGGAAGAAAATTGAAATTCTAGGGTGAAAGGGGACGGACCTACTGCAGGTTTGGGCGGAAGTTACTTTGAGACAGAGGGAATAAAAAGTGAATAGTATGGTTTATAGTAAGCTGTGGTTGTAGCTCCATATTCCCTTTATTACAGGCTGGTGGAGGTTCTGGGCGAATGGTTTTTAAGTTGTGGGCTGGTGGAAGGCATTGGGTGGGGCCCCTTGGCGCAACAGTGTGAAATTGGGGGGTTTGGGATTAATTTGGTTAAACGTGACGGGTGTGCTTGTACCTCAAACGTTGTCTGGTGCGGAGGGGTGGATTACAGGTCAGGGGAAGAAGGAGGGGGGTAACCCGGGAGATGAGTGAATGGGATGACAGGTCTTGGTATATGGTAAGGACATATTAAGGAGTTTGATGGTGGTAAGACACCCGCAGGACATCTCGGTTGGTGGCTAGGTATTGGGGGATCTCATCAGGTGATAGAATGCGTGTCGATATATCCTATGTATGGTTGGGCTGAGATATGGGGGATTAAAGGGGTTGAAGCTGAGGTCTAGGGATCGGGAGTTATGTTTAGGTTTTTACATGATGCTGTAGCGTCAAAGGCTTCTTTTAGTGAGCATGGGTTTGGTGAAGATGGTGCATGTGTGAGATGTGGGGAATTGGATACTACACTGCATGGGATATATTTTTGAATCTTTGGGGCCAATACGGGAGTGGGCCGGGGGGCTTCCCATATGGGGGAGTGGGGCATCTCATTTTGAGGGCAATGTTTCTAGACCTCAGGGACTTAATGCTCAGGACGCAAGGGTCTCATGTATTATCTAGTAGATTTTGTATGTGGTTCTGGAGACTTAGGGATTTGGGAGCAGGGGAAAGGGTCAAAGCTCTTTCTGCTTGCATCTATAGGACGAAATGCAGAAATCGTGTAGTGTATGGGAGAGCATGGGAAACTGATTTCAATCAATCGATACAGGGAGTTGAGGTTCGGATTATTGGGGTAGACGTGAGTTGGAAGAGGGCTTGACGACTGATACGTATTGGGTGGTCGGGTGACAAACGTTGCTTATATAAGGGTTTTTCATTTTATGTATGCTGGTGTAGGGAAAGGGTGAGGAGGGTATGCTTGGTTGGGGTTTTTAAGGGGTGAGTTTTGGGGTAGACATACTGGGTGACTTGGCACTCTGTGTGGTCAGGGTTTGACGGACGACTTTCGGGCATAGGGTTGATTTAGTCGGGCTGTATGTGTGTGGTTTCTTTCTTTTTGGTTACCTTTAAATTCATAGGTTTTTTTTTTCGGTGCAAGGGCTTTGGTTTGGCTGAGGGGGTGAGGAAGAGGAGGTTTCTTCAGTCTACTGTACTGTACATGATAGTCTTAGGTTGGGATTGTAATGAATCCTGGAGACTATGGTCAAGGTATTCTTGTGGTGCTGGTTTTTTCTCTTGCATGTCAAATGTTTTTCTTTGAGTTATAATCCTTACTATGTGACATTTGCTTTGGTTTGGTAGTTGCTTTTGTTTTGGAAGTAGGGGTTTGTTGACTTAGTCGTTGATGCAAATTCGTTGGATTCATATCTGCATCATTTCTCATCATGATATATATCTGTTCAGGTTTCACTCGGATATCATGATTGGTGTATCAAAGTCTATAGGGTTTTGAGGGATAAATTGGTAAAATTTATTATGTATGTTCTCTGAATAAATATATAAACAAGTGATGTACGATAAACCTTTATGTGTCGGGTTTATGTTTCAAATAAACTATTTAAATAAAAATAAAAAATTGTGTCTTCATGTTATAAATTCTGTTTCACTGCTTATAGTACCATTTCTGTTATACTGATTGTGATGTTAATGTATGGATTTTGTGTTAATTGTCTTGGCAGGGTAGTGTCTTGTGTACTGTGTTGGTATAATTACGTCCCTTAATGGAAATTCACATTAAAACTCTCAACAAAAGTACGATTGTTGTTCGATTTAATATGTTTAGTTAATTTTTATTTCAGCATGTCATTGTACGATGTAGGGGTTAACTAAGACATGGCATGTGGTCGCTTTACCTATGCATTTATTGTTCATGGTTAATATATTACCCCAGACTAACTAATAAGGGTGTTGTTATGTTGTTAATTTTGTTCTATACTGCTTATTTTGTTATATAAGCTTTGTTTCAGACCATGGCATGGCTCTGTATAATATATTTGTATATATGTCTCTCCAAATAAAATTAAAAAAAAAAAAATATTCAAGAATTCACATTGGAATTTTAGTATTGCTATGTGTTCTATTATACATTGTGAGAACGGGTTTTCACGGGTGGGTAGTCCTGTACACCGCATTGTATGTAATATAATGGGTATTAGGTTTTGGTTATTGTTGTTTATTTTCAGTATGTATACATCTGCATTCATAAATTTATTGTAGATAAGCCTGAGGCGATTGTATATATATTTATACTGGTATTGTATGTTTATGTATCATGAAGATGGGTAGGGATTTTATTAGGTGCATGTTAGTATGTTTATATTTTGTTAACTGATTGCCTTCATTTGGTATTTTGGCTATTATTTTGTATGTGCATTATGTTATTAGTCCTCAGGGAATGTCCTTGCACACATTTGAGAGTATTTGGTGTCTAATTTCATAGCATATTGTGAAAAAATGTGTCATTTTGGAATTTTACGAGATACGTGTTGAGTTATGGTCAGCACTTGTAATTTGCAAGTATTCATGTTTGAATTTTGTTATTGGATTTGTGTTATTATATGTTTTTGTCCTCTTAAATAAAATATAAAAAAAAAATACGGATAAGTGCTACGAGAATGGCATACAATTCAGCCATAAAAATGCTAGCCGATGATAATAAATGCCCTCACATGACACTGTCCGGAAACACTGCTGCGAATCTGATGCCATCAGAAGACTTGGAACCATCGGTGTACACTGCGATGGCATGAGAATGAGATTGGAAGTGGTTAAGAAAAAAAAAGAGAGCGAGAAGCCACCATAGGCAGTTGGGATTTCGCACATGGCAGTGGGAAAAAACAGACACGAACCGTTGGAACTTCCCAAGGGGGTAGGGAAAAGTGAGATGCTACATGAACATAGGAAGGTGGTAACTGAAGAGAAGACAAGAGCGAATGTAGGCGAAGAGAAAAGTGACGAAGTAAACAGGGGCGACGAACAAATAAAGAACATCTACTAACATCAGTGACTATCCTATATATGGAAGGATTGCGGAGGTCATGAGTGAACATAATAGCGAAGGCAATGAGCATCACGGCGATCGGTCAAGGATGGAATATTCGCCTCTGCATAGAGGCTCTCAACCGGAGAAGAGCGAAAAACACCAAGGCATAAATGTAATCCCTGGTGATGGATGGGATTAAGGCTAGAAAGAGTTGCAGGAGATGCCACTGAAAATATTAGGTCACCATAATCGAGTTTCGATAAAATTAGGGCTGAATGTAGTCGAAGGAGAGCTCTACGATCAGCCGCACGCCTTCAGAGAGGTAATGTGAGGTTTCCAGGATAACCGATGGTCAAACAAGGCCGAGAAACCTGACCGTATCACGTTCTGGGATATGTGAGCCGTATAGGTACAATGGATGATCAGAGATGACAGAACGTCTAGTGAAAGTAATTTGGTGAGTTTTAGTACTAAAAAATTTAAACCCATGGTAGTGATCCAATTAGAAACACGGTTGACCACATGCTGGAGAGAAACTGCAATGAGGTGACAGTCAGCGTCTGCACAAGCTATAGCAAAGTCATCAACATAGAGTGATGACCAAATTAGATGGAAGAATAGATGCCAGATCATTTATAGTTTATATCAAGGAGAGAGTGTATTGTGCTCAGAACACATATCTGGGGACACCTTCAGCTTGGACAAAGTCCAGGGAAAGCATATTATTAACCAGAACACGGAAATGTCTCTTTATTTAAGAAATTCTTAAGGAAAAAAAGTAAGATTGCCTTGGAGGCCTAAGGAGTGGGCCTGGGCCAAGATGTTATACCTCCAAGATGTCATATGCCTTCTCAAGGTCCAAAAAGATGGGGATAACTGAGTGGTTATTGGCAAAGGCATTACGAACACACTTATCCAAACGTAGTAAGGGGTCAATGGTAGAATGGCCCTTACGAAAGCCATATGATTAGTGGAGAGACTACTGTATGTCTCTAAATATCATACCAAACATCTATTTACCAGACGTTCCATCACCTTGCAAACTGCACTGGTAAGAGCAATGGGACGATAGTGGGGGGCATCATGTCCCGTAGTACCTGGTTTGTGGAAAGGGAGAACAATGGCAGATTTCCACAGCTGGGGAAGAACTCCTTGCGACTAAATATGATTAAAGAGTCGTAAGAGGACAGCAAGGGCTGACTGATGTAAATGCTGTAGCATACGAATATGAATGCCATCAGGCCCAGGTGCCGATGATCGGCAAGCGGAGAGTGTTGCCTCCAGTTCCAGAAGGGTAAAAGGCACATTATAAGATTTTCTCTGATAGAAGAAAAAGTTTAAGGGCTCTAACTCTCTGGCAGACTTGGAAGAAAGAAATGAGGGGCATAGATGTGTATGAGTGTATGTATGTGTGTGCATGTGTGTGCATTGTGTGTGTGTGTGTGTGTGTACTCACTATTTGTGGTTGCAGGGGTCGATTCATAGCTATGTGTGTGTCCCAACAATTAATATTTGCACCAATAACTCAATACAGTTGTGGCCGGGAGTAGACTAATAGATTGCTCATTGCTTTATAATTTGTTCATGATTGCAACCATGTATAAACGTAAGTAAATTTACATGATTCATTACCTTGTAACTAGTGAATTCATTACCATTGTACCTTCGGCTATCAAAACTTTGGGGCCCAGTCTCTGGACCCATTATATACCTGTAATCTGTAAATACCTTTGTAACTTGTCATGATTGTGACCAGATCTACCTGAGTTCGTTACCTTGTAACTTGCTAGCTATCAAACTTGAGGTCCAGTCCCTGGACCCATTATGTCCTCTGTATCTTTTGACTACCGCCCACAAGATGAGTATGGCCTGGTGGCTAGAGCTCTCGCTTCACCACGGAGGGCCCGGGTTCGACTCCTGGCGGTGAAAACATTTCGACGTGTTTCCTTACACCTGTTGTCATGTTCACCAAGCAGCAAATAGGTACCTGGGTTGTTAGTCGACTGGTGTGGGTCGCATCCTGGGGACAAGATTAAGGACCCCAATGGAAATAAGACCAGACAGTCCTCGATGACGCACTGACTTTCTTGGGTTATCCTGGGTGGCTAAACCTTCATGTGTTAAAAATCCGAAGAAATCTTATCTTATCTTAAACTAGATGGAGCCCTGAGAGATACGGACAAGATAATTACTGGTCACAATGTCAAGAGGGTTTGCTATAGCGACATCAGCAACCTGAAGAACGGGAGCAGAGTCGGGAGAGTATTTACCCCTCATTTTCCGTACTTTTTCCAGACTGCACTTACAGAGAAAGCCGAAGTGATGGTAGCCCGGTGGTCTGGTGGCTAGAGCTCTCGCTTCACACACGGAGGGCCCGGGTTCGATTCCCGGCGGGTGGAAACATTCGACGTGTTTCCTTACACCTGTTGTCATGTTCACCTAGCAGTAAATAGGTACCTGGGTTGTTAGTCGACTGGTGTGGGTCGCATCCGGGGGAACAAGATTAAGGACCCCAATGGAAATAAGACAGACAGTCCTCGATGACGCACTGACTTTCTTGGGTTATCCTGGGTGGCTAACCCTCCGGGGTTAAAAATCGAAGAAATCTTATCCTTATCCTTAAACAATCTCGCCAGCAAGTGCATTTAGCTTCAAGGATGACACGGCGGGCGACCGCTCTCTTCTGCTTAAAATCAAGGAGTCGCTCTGTGGTTCTATTGTACCGGTATCTGCCCCAAGCAGCGTGTTTCAAATGTACTGCCCAAGCTCAAGCAGGAGACCACAAAGGCACGCACCTGTGAGAATGCCTTCCCGAGGTTTGGGGTATAGAATATGATGCTGCGGTTAAAACTGAGGTCGAGAAGTGGTGTGAAAGCTCATCAATTGAGGATGCAGAAGGATCCTCACTAAAAGTAATTTGACGTGAGTAAAGATCCCAATTTGCTCGGTCAAAGTGGCAGCGTGGGCTACGAGAAGGTGGTGAATACGAAGGAGAAGTAAGGATGGTTGGAAAATGATCGCCGTCATGCAAGTCTGGGAGAACAGACCAGGTAAAGTCTAGTACAGTTGAGGAAGAGCAGATTGAGAGATCGATGCAAGAGAGAGAATGAGTACGAGGATCAAAATGGGTGGGAGTATTTAAAACATAGAGGGGAGATTATTATTATCAAAAGAAGCGCTAAACCACAAGGGTCATACAGCGCAATGGAGGGGGAGAGAAGCGAGAAAAGCCTCCAAATGAATGCCCCGGGAGTCACAGTGAGACCCCCAAGAAGAAATGGTGAGCATTAAAATCGCCAAGTAACAGAAGTGGTGGCAGTAAAGAAGAAACCAGAAATGCAACATCTGGGATAGATAATGCCTGAGAAGGAGATACAAAGAACAGAGTGTATACCACTTATTCAAGTGGATGCGGGCTGCAGTGTAATGCAACGAAGTATGAACAGTGAGCTGATGGTATGGAATACCGGTGCGTATAAGAAGTGCACTTTCATTAAAGGTTCCATCGGGAAAAGGATCCGATGAATATGATAAAACATAGCCCGAGATGGGATGGATAACAGCGGAGCATAATTTGAATTCTTGTAAACAAACACAAACTGGGAGAGCAACACCTGAAGCTCACCCCAGTTACTGCTGAGGCCACGGATATTCCACTGTAAATAAGCCATGATTTGCGAAGAGAAAGATACAAGAAATCTACCGACTAGAAGGGTTAGAAAAATTCACATGTGGAGGCAGCAGAAAACACACAAACATTGAAGAATTGGGATGCTGCAAAGAAAGGAGTTGTGCAGACGGCGAAGAGTGAAGAGGAGGAACAGGAGGTGGATCGGTGTCCATCAATGGTCTAGTCTCCCAATATATTTGGAGATAGCTTCAAGTGTTTCAGAGGACAAGGACTTTGTATGTAGGACGATATTGGAGATGGAAGGATGAGGGTGAGTCGACAGCACTAACATCCCACATCATAAAAATCTTTGAAAGGGTTCTAAGAAGCAAGATCGCACCCACTTGCATACAATCAGTTGTACAACCCAGGGCAGCATGGGTTTAGGCAGGTCGCTCCTGCCTATCCCAACTACTGGACCACTATGACATGGTCTTGGATGCTCTGGAGGACAAATAAAATGCAGATGTAGTATACGCGGACTTTGCGAAGCGTTTCACAATGTGATCATGGTGTAATAGCGCACAAAATGCGTGATAAAGGAATAACAGGAAAAGTTGGTAGATGGATCTATAACTTCCCAACAAACAGAACACAGAGTAATAATAAACACAGTAAAGTCAGAGGCGGCTAAAGTGAATAGCTCTTTCCACAAGGAACAGTACTCGCTTCCATCCTGTTTCTCATCCTCATACCTAACATAGACAGATGTAAGCTACAGCACCGTGTCCTCCTTTGCAGATGACCCCGAATTCGCATGACAGTGCCATCCATCGAAGACACTGCAAATCTCCAAACGGAAATCAACCAAATCTTTAACTGGGCCGCAGAAAACAATATGAAGTTCAGTGAAGCCCAAATTTCAATTGCCGCTATGGAAAACTCAAGGAATTAAAACTGTTTCGAAGTATAAAACAAATTCCAACCACACAAAAGAGCGAAAAATTAATGTGGAGGACCTGGGATTGATATTGTCCGAGAATCTCTTTCAAAGATCACAACAATGAATTTACCACATCTTCTAAGAAAATGATAGGATAGATAATGAAAACCCTTAAAACTATAGATGCCAAGCCCATGAAGATTCTCTTCAAATTGCTTTTCTCTCTAGGCTGGAATATTGCTGTACACAACGGCCTCTTTCAAGACAGGCGAAATTGCAGACCTTGAAAATTTAGAGAATTTTCCCGGGCACGTATAATACGATAAACACCTAAATTACAGGGAACGGTTGAAGTCCCTTGATTTGTACACCCTGGAATGCAGGCGAAAGATACATGATAATGTACACTTGGAAAATCCAAAAGGGTTGGTACCAAATTTTGCACACGAAAATTTTTCCCCTATGAAAACAAAACAGTCGGAGAAGATGCACCTTTCCCCCTAATGAAAAGCAGGGGCGCCACGAGTACACTGAGACAACACAATAAGTGTCGGGGGCCAAAGACTGTTCAACTGCCCCAGCATACATGGGGGATTACAAATAGACCCCTGGCTGTCTTCAAGAAAGAACTGGACGGCATCTACAGTCAGTACCTGACCAGCCGGACTTGGTTCGTACGTCGGTTTACGTGCGCCAGCAGTAACAGCCTGGTTGATCAGGACCTGATCCACCACTAGGCCTGGTCACGGACCGGGCCGGGGGCGCGTTGACCTCCGAACCCCCCCTCCAGGTATAGTCCTTCAGGCGGGCTATTCAAAAATGTACCGAAAAAAATCGACGACGACGGAAAGTGAAATTCAAATGTGTAGATGTGACTATTTTTCCGGATAAAATGGAGAAATGTTTATTCCTTAAATCCCGTTAAATAAATTTCAGCTTATCACTTTCGTACGGCTTCAATTTTAATGGCCGAAGACTCAGGTACTGGATAGTACCTATTGAGTTTGCGTGCAGACAAGTTTATTAATGTAGTAAAATGGTAAAAACAACTTGGGATCGTTGGAATCCGTGTTATGACTGAAATAACTCCACTGCGAGGCGAGAGTTGCATCAGAGTGCTGTGGCTTCCTCAACAAAATCTCACGCTGCCATCCCTCTGCTAACCTCATAGTTTGCAAATTTTATTGAATGAATACTGATTATAATAAAAAGAAAAAGCGCTAAACCTACAAGGTCATGAATAGTGATATTTACTTTTTATTCGGTAACAAATTACTATTATGGGAGCGCTAAACCCGTGGGGATCATACAGCGACTGTGAGGGTAAGGATGGAAAGCATTCAGGGTCGATTCAGGACTGGGGCACATATCCACCCTGGATCAAGAACCCCACCAGCATCAAGGAACCTCCTTGAGGGGACTCAGTAACTAAAGAATGCTGCTTCTGACTGGCTTCAAAATATTATCGACGGTACATTCTATAATAATAATCCATCAGTTTTGTTTGAGATGCAAATTTTGAAATTTTACTGAAATGGTTAAGAAACAAAGAATCGTTGGAATAAGAACAATTAAAGGGGAATGCTTCTTTGATCGACTTCACACTTTTTATCATTGGTGGGCTTTATTAAAAGCACAGCTTGTCACTTACTATGAGCTGTGTAAATCTCAATTGGCCAGTTTTATGAAACAAATTGTTTCCCCCCGTAATAACTAGAAATACCTTTACTGATTGGCTTCAAACCCTAAATGCTAGTATATCTTAAAAAAGTATATTTATATTAATTTTGAGCTGTGTGGCTGCAAATTCATTTTTCTGCCAATTTTATAAAATTGAATTAAAATTATTTTTCCTTATACGATTGTAGAGAACTTTAAACAGAATGTAAATGAGAAAATATAAAAAAAAAAAAAACATATAAACCGAGGTTTAATGATTTTTTTTTTTTAACAGGAGACTTATTTTTTCTGAACATTCTAGCAACATCTTCTAGTTTTTTTCACAATATTTTGTTTTTACTTGAGATCTTATTCGATAGGCTTAAAATTTTCAACGCCAGTATAATGTATCTTGGGCAAGATTCCGAAACTATTGACGGGGGTGCCCTATGCACAACGCTACACAGGTCATTCCCAAAACTTTTTTCCGTGTGATAGGTGAAGACAGGCTCCTCTGATCGACTTAGTCTCAACACTGGTGTAACCTACCTACAAGAACGTCGGTATATTTAATCTAGATAATTAATCTTAATTTCTACAAATGCATGATACAACTTATACAGACATGGCTGACATTAAAAAATATATAGAAGCCCCTTTTATAGAGCATTTCGGGCAACTTAGGTTAATCTTGTCCCCGGGGTGCGACCCACACCATGGGTACCTGGGTGTTAGTCGACTGGGTGAGTCGCATCCTGGGGCACTGACCTAAATGCAAATCTCCAGCATAACAAGGCTTTCATAAAAGATATGTATTTATGTAGCTATTTATAAAGTACATGTACTTTGAAATAAAAAAATTATTTTA
>WNWK01042399.1:0-15997 GCA_009830355.1 Cherax destructor | reverse complement strand
AATAATAATAATTTTATTTTTGCATGATACATGTTTGAAAAAGGAATATAAAAATTAGGTGTACATGCCAAAACCCCCATTATGTTCAGAGCACTTTGGGCAAACTTAAGACTAACTTAAGATTAATAAGGCTATATTAGTGTTATAACTAACATATTGACTTTTCAAATATCTAAGTTCAATTTTAAATTTCAAATTACAAATTGTTTTATGTCCTTGAAGTTTAAATGTAGTTGAATATTGTATGAAATATATTTACTTAGGTGATAGGTGAACATGGGCAGCAGGTGTCTTAAGAAACATTTCCCCAAATTTTTTCCCCACCCGTACTGGGGACCCCCCCCCCTAGACTTCAGTGTGTGAGCTGAGTGCGCTAGTAATCGACCCACGGACACCCATTTTGCTTTACCCTTGCACTAAAATGCCCATGATTCAGGTTGACATTTTACATGTTTTGAGATCTTCCATGCTCGTGGTTTGGGGGGAAAGATCCTCACCCTCAATAAATGGGGGCCCAGAATCGATTCCTGAAACATTGTGCATGTTTCATCCCACCTGCTGCCCTGCTCCCCAGCAGAAGAAAAAGGATACCTGGGTGAATGATTTTTTGGGGTGGCATCCTGGGGACAATATTAAAAAAAGGGGCCCCCCGGGAAATCCCAAAAAACCGAGGGCTGTATGTATATGGTCAGGATGTCAGTAGATCTTTTCAAAAAAAAAGGAAGCTTATTATTGTTATTATAAATGCCTTTAACTCCGTATCGATTATGGCATACTTATGTCGGTGGCCCGTGGCCTGGTTGGAAAAGCTCCGTTCCCACGCTGAAGGCCCGGGGGTTCCCGATTCCTGTTAAGGGTGGAAACACGGGGCGTGTTCCCTGTTGTCCCTGTTCACCCATCAGTAAAATGCATACCTAGGGTTAGTCGACTGGTGTAGGTCGCATCCGGGAAAAAAAATGACCTAATTTTTTTGGGGAAAAAATCTGGGATAATAAAGGGGGGTTTATATAGTAGTATGTCATGATGTCCATAGGTTTACCTTGTCACGCAGGAAAAAAAATTTTTTTTTTAAAATTTTTATTTTTTAAATTTTTTTTAATTTTTAAAAAAAAGCCGAAAAGGGTGGAGGGGTTTTTGGGGTCAGGCCCCTTTGTGGTTCCATCTTTAAAAGGACTATAAAATTTAACGGGGGGAAAAAAACGACATCTTCAAGGAGGAGAGATTACAAATTTCGTATCAGAAAGAACAACAAAAAAATTAATTGAACCCTTTACTGATCGGGTTGAGAGGGAGTGACATTATCCCCCGTTTTTTGTATTTGGGGGGGATCCAATGTCTATGGGGATCCAACAAATGCAAAATTTTTGAAGTCCCCAAACCCCCCGGGGCCCCCGGGGGGATTACCATTTTGGCAGGTTTAAAAACCCCCCCCAAAAAGGGCTAAACGAAATGTAAACCTTGGCAGATGGACAATTGTCATACCTTCCGTCATTATGTGCTGGAATGCGATAAAAAATCGTAAATTTGGGGGAGACAACCCAGTTACAAAACCCTTTAGGTGCTTTTTTTTTACTTATACGTGCAGTGAAAGTTTCCTTTTTTTTTCCCCCCGGCCGTTAGTGTAGAAATATTCCAGTCTAGAGAGAACAAGGATCTGAAGAGAATCATCCTCGGTTTGGCAAACCCTAGTTTTGAAGGTTCTCATTATCAATCCTATAAATTTTCCCCCAAATTTTGATAGAGCTCAACTCCTCGTCCGACCAGAGTTCTGCACTGGGCAAAGCTCTACCAAAATTCTCCTTTAGCTGCTTCCCCTTTAAATTTTTTTATAAACCCCACTGCCTCTCCTTCCAAATAATTTCAAATTCAAGGTCATCTCCCATGGGACCATACACTATGTGGCCTCCATACAAAACCAGGATTTAGGGGATTACCAACCACCACTCCTTTCTTCTCAAACAGAAAGATCTGGGAAAACCCTGACAGGTGTTCCCCTTCCCTTTGGGGGGTTTTTAAAAAACTTTCCCCACTTCCCACGCCTGACTTGGTCACCTCCCCCTGGCACTTTACCGGGCCTGACTGACCCAGGGTGAAAGATTAGCACTAATTACTGTGGTCGTAGGTAGAAACAACGACCGTATATTTGAACGCAGGCGAGAAACATACATGATAACATACACGGAGCATTGACCAGAACACCCTCGAGGTATAGGTATACCCAGGACAGCCAGAGAGAGCCCGTCTGGGTTCGATTCCCAGCAAGGGTAGAAGTAGGGGGTGTTTCTTACACCGGTTGTCATTTTCCCCCATCAATAAAAGGGGTTTACCTGGGGTAGCCGACTGGTGGGGCCTCATCCTGGGTAAAAACTGCCCCAATTTCCCCGAAATGCTCTTAGAGCAACAAGCGGCTTTCTGTATCGTAGTATATCATTGATGTTCAGACTGTAAAACCTTGAAACATGTACTTGAAAATAAAGATATTATTATATATATTATTATTATTAAGGCTGAGCCCCGGTCCGCTGGTGGCTTAATGGTGAGGAGAAACCCGGGTACATATTGGTATCAGTCCCCTTTTTGTAAAAATTTCCCATAGGCCCGGTGTTATAATATTTTGTTTATTTCTTAAGATAATTGAGTAAATGTATGATAAAAAGTGAATTTCCCGTTTTATTTATTAAGAAATGGAGCCATTTTGATTTTACCTCGTGTGTCACCCCCTTTCCCTTTTATACCCCCAATGTATTCTTAGAATATAAGGAGCCTGTTCCATTTTAAAAGTAGGTACTATTATTAGAAAATTTAAAGGGGAAAAGGGGAATATTTGGTTGGTACAGGGGGGATCCCAATGGTTTTTTTGTATGGTGGATAAATATATATATATATATATATATATTTTTATATATATATATATATATATATATATATATATATATATATATATATATATATATATATATATATATATATATATATATATATATATATATATTATGCAAATCGAAGCCAAGGTTTTTTTATGAAAAAACAATAAGGGGGGGAAATAGAATGATTTTTTTGCCTTTCGGGGAATCAACACGAAAAAAAGGAGGATGTCCAAGCAAGTACTTTCCCCAAAAAGGGCCCCTTTACTGGGGGAGGAGGGGGGAGAGAGAGAGAGAGACACCGTCCCCCTTTCCTTCGGGGAAACAAATCGGCTAACTGGTTTCGTGGAACCCCCTTCATAAATGTTTCATTGTTACACCAAAAAAGCACGTTAGGTAACAAAAAAACCCCCGACCTGCACTCACTTTGACGCAACACGCTCACACAGGCCGTTTGATGTTACCCCAAACTTTCGAGGGGTGACTCCCCACCCCCTCCGTTCCTCCACCCCCCCTTCATGTACCTCCTAGTCATCCAGTTTTCCCCCCTCCTATCCAATGTCCAGTCATAATAATTCCTCCCCAAAATTCTGAATTTACTTTTTTGGAACGCCACCCTTTCTTCCCAACCCCCACCCCCCTTTAAATTTTCTGTATAATTTTCACCCCCTTGCCCTCAAGCACAATATCTCCACTGCTTGCATTCTGTTTTAAAATTTAAAAACCCTGCTTCTGTGCTTTTTTCCAGTATTTTGTAAACTACACAAAGAAAGAAAAAAAAATAAAAAGGGGGACCACTATACCTGGTACATTCCCCAGGGTTTTCCTCCATGGACAAAGTTATTTTTATCCATGGATGTTTTAACGCACTGCACACCTTTACCGCTTGTTTTTTTTATGGTTCAACTGGATTTTCATTGACTTTGTCTGCCGAGAGGTTCACTCTCAAATAATGGAACACATTTACTTCCTTTATCCTCCTTCCCTCCATCTAATATACAGTCTTTCATTTCCCCCGAATTTGTGCTACTCTCATCGCCTACACTTTACTATGTTCAATTTCTTTCAATTTCCTTCTTTTAACTTTGTAACTTGTCGTGATTGTGACCAGATCAACCCGAGTTCATTACCTTTGAACTTGCTCAGCTATCAAAACTTTGGGGCCAAGTCTCTGGACCTATTTGTACCTCTGTAATCTTTTGACCACCAACCTTTTCAACCTCTCTTCAAAAATTCCCAAGAGAACATAAGAACATAAAAAGGAGGAACACTGCAGCAGGCCTGTTGGCCCATACTAGGCAGGTCATTGGCAAAGAGAAACTGTGACAATTCCCCTTTTCCCTTTAATTCGTTATCATTTAGTCCTGCATCTCTTCCCCAAGACTTTGGCATTCATTTCTTTTTTTCCTCCATCTTTAAATATGTTAAACATGATGACATGTCACATCCCTGTCTAAGGTCTACTTTTACTGGGAAAAAAATCTTCCTCTCTCCTAAATGCCAGAACCTGAGCCTTGCCATCCAGATAAAAGCCTTTACTTTTTAAGTAATCTACTACCCTCCATACATTTGCAGCGTCTGCTACATTACAGACTCATCCTCATGACTGTTTAAAATTTATAAGTGCGACCAAAAAAAGTCTTACCTATAACTAGATACTGTTTACCTATATGCTTCGGGTGTAAATTCTTTGGGCTACACTTGGAAATAAATGATATAAAATACCGACACAATGGAAATATAAACACATAAGCAGTATAATGTGATCCTTATTGATAACGTTTCGCCCACACAGTGGGCTTTATCAAATTACAAAAAAGATCTACCTGGATGAAAGGTACAAGAGTAGTTTTATATAGATGGAGTCAGGTGTAGAATGCTGCATGTGACGACTTTCCGAGTACGGTGACAGAGTCAGAACTTTTGGGGGCTTTTTTAAAAAAGATTGACAAGTATAAAACATAAGAATGGAGGAACACTGCAAATGGTCTACTCATATTTTGCCCAATCTCTTTTAAAGCTACCCAAGGTATCAGACTGTCCCCGATCGAAGATCGTCACATGCAGCATTCTACACCTGACCCAGCTTTCCCCCCACCTGACTCCATGCTATATATAATTTGTACCTTTCACCCAGGTAGATCTGTTTGTGACTTGATAAAGCCCACTGTGTGGGCGAAACGTTGTCAATAAAGGTTCACATTATACTGCTTATGGGTTATATTTCCATTGGTGTACACTTCCTCTTTCATTCCTAAATACTATTTCTTTTTCCACTGTAATTCCACTTTTAGTCTTACCCCTGATTTTTTTTTAATAATAATTCTACTATACATTTCACCGAGTAAAACTTAACAGGCTTATTCTCCTATAATTCTTGGTTTCCCCTCATGTCCTTTTATCCCTTATACAAAGGAACTTTCATGCAAATATTGAACAAATACATTAACCAATCCAAAACTATATACCTGCCTGCTTTTGATTTTTCTGTTTTTAATCCTGTCTGTCATACACACCACCTCACGCATTTTTTACAATCTTATCTGACTCTTCCTCACTCCTACAAGATGTTGTACCACCACTGTCTGTCTTCAAGAAGGTGCGGGACAGACACCTAAAGTCAGTACCGGGATCAGCCGGGCTGGGGTTCGACGTCGGTTTGTGTGCGGCCAGCAGTAATGCCCTGCGATCAGTCCGGGATCCACCATGAGGCCTGGCCACAGCCCGGGCCCGCGGGTGCCTCGACCCTCGAAACCTTCTCCAGGTATAATAAGGGGCTTTCTATATAGTAGTACGTATGTCATTGATGTCAGATAGGTTTTATACCTTGTCATGTTAAATCAAGTTTATAAAATTGTTCAGTGTCCAGAATATTTTTGGCCAATTTTGTCAAGGCTGAGAACCAAAGCAGCCATAGTACTAGGGGAAGAGAGCACAACTTTGTAGTCCCCACAGTCAGTGGCCAGGCTTCAAACACCTTTTTTTTGTACAGCAAAAGGAATGAACAGACTGCATGCACATGTCAAAGCCAGTCACAGCATGAACCAGTTCAAGAAGAGACCCAAAAAAGGGACTTGGAAATAAATGGATAAAAATAAGAAAAATGGAAAAAAAACACAAAACAGTATAATGTGATCCTTTATTGACAAGTTTTACTGACAACATTATACTGCTTATGTGTTTATTTTTCCAAAAGGTACTTTTAAAGAATGTAGCGACAGAAAGGGAGGAGAATGATTTTATATTTTTTAGCTAAGACACATGTAAATGTAAATAACTCATTTTACCTTATTCCTAATATATCTCCTTTATTGTATAATGATAAGATATTATCTCCTTCATAATATAATAATTTATTAAAAAATAGGACTCCAATAGAAATAAGTCACTTAGTTAGTTAGTTCAGACTCAGGTAAGGACCCACTAGGGCGAGGGGAAGTGGGGACAGAAGAAGAATAGCCGGTGAGAGAAGAACTGAAGGAGAAGAGAAAGAGTCATATTAAACCCAACAGTCTAACTACTTTGGTTAGTAAGTTATAAGTCACTTTGTCTGACTTTTTGGGTTATCCTAGGTTCTCTACACATATGCTGCTATGTATAATAATCTATGTAACTGTGATGTGCTACCTGAATAAACTTTACTTACTTACTATGTACTTGTAGAAAATAAAGATTTATTATTATTATTATTATTATTATTATTATTATTATTATTATTATTATTATTATTATTATTATTATTATTATTATGTGGTGGCTCCTCCGGGGGAAGTAAAGCCTATTCAATTATTCAAGGACTCTTAATAGAAATAAGTCACCTTGTCTAACCTTTTTGTGTTACCTTGTAATTCATATATACTGCTATGTATACTAATTTTGTAACTATATGTGTGCCTGTACCTGAATGAACTTACTTTACATACTTACGTATGTGTATTCATGAATTTCTTTTACTCACGAACGCACCTTAATGACATCAGAAATTGTTATTGTGACGTCACTCAATGTTCTCTGCTGGTGCTGAGGGAAAGAAAACCTCAGTAGTGAGTGGCTGGCTGGCTGGCAAACTAAGGTATCACTCACTCACTGACTAGGCGATGGGATAGCACTCAACACTGGCCTCTCCATCACCAAGGACTACAATATTGGTCGACGTATGAGATGCAAGCAGGAGTGAGTGCAACATGGACACCACATGCCGTCTTGTTATGACAGCCTCAGTGAGAGCCCGGCATGAGATAAGCACAGTGATTGACATTGTTGGGTTATCTTACGTGAATTTACACGTAACTTACTCTTATGTATGTGAAATAAAGCACAAATGCAGCATTGGGATATTTTAACGAGGAAACATTTCCTGCTGTCACGCGCTCCTTCAGTTCTGAAACATTTCTTCATTAAAATAACCAAATATCACATCGTCTTGCTTCATATTTGTCACTATTTTATACCATATATTTCACATTTGTCAGTATTTTATACCATATATAATTTCGCGTTTGTCAATATTTTATACCATATATTATTTCACATTTGTCAGTACTTTATACCATAACCTTTCCCAGTTATTTCAAGACAGTTGTCAAATTGAACTGTTTCTTGAACTCCGAATAAAACTCTGCTTTCTACCATGAAAGTGGGCCAGTAGTAAGAACATCTGTCACCTGCCACTGACTTTCTTTTGTGCCTAACAGTAATTTATTAATGTCAACTACATTACCTGTATACTGCAGAAAAGAAATAAGTTTATTCAGGTATAGGTATATATATAAATAGTTATACATAAATTATCATGCATAACAGCATATGTGTAGATTACTTAGATAACCTACATGGATAAAGCGACTTATTTCCATTGGGGTCCTTGTAATATCTTATTATTTAAACCTTAAACGTTAAACATCTAAGTAACTGAACTATGTGGAAAGCAGTTACAATGAAAGGATATACAAAGAATAATGTAAATGAGTTATTTACATTAAAAGAGGACCAGATCACAGTATTAGTACATGTACTTGTAGTAAATAAAGATATATTATATTATTCATAAAATTGTTCACAGTGTCCAGATTATTTTGCTGCCAAGTTTGTCAAGGCTGGGAATCAAAGCAATTACAGTACTAGGGGAAGGGAACACAACTTTGTACTACCCACAGTTGGTGGTCAGGCTTCAAACACATTTTATTGTATAGCAATAAAGGATGGAACAGACTGCCTGCACATGTCAAAGATAGTCACAGCATGAGCCAGTTCAAGAAGAGAAGAACCAAAAGGTACCTAATGAATGTGCTACAGAAAGGGAGGAGTGTGATTTCTTGTATAGCCAACATTCATGTACCTATTACTGTGATCTGGTCCTCTTTTTAATGTAAATAACTCATTTACATTATTCTTTGTATATCTCCTTTCATTGTAACTGCTTTCCACATAGTTCAGTTACTTAGATGTTTTAACGTTTAAGGTTTAAATAATAAGATATTACAAGGACCCCAATGGAAATAAGTCGCTTTATCCGACTTTCTTGGGTTATCCTAAGTAATCTACACATATGCTGTTATGCATGATAATTTATGTATAACTATTTATATATATACCTATACCTGAATAAACTTATTTCTTTTCTGCAGTATACAGGTAATGTAGTTGACATTTAATAAATTACTGTTAGGCACAAAAGAAAGTCAGTGGCAGGTGACAGATGTTCTTACTACTGGCCCACTTTCATGGTAGAAAGCGAAGTTTTTATTCAGGTTCAAGAAACAAGTTCAGATTTTGACAACTGTCTTGAAATAACTGGGAAGGTTATGGTATAAAGTACTGACAAATGTGAAATAATATATGGTATAAAATATTGACAAACGCGAAATTATATATGGTATAAAATACTGACAAATGTGAAATATATGGTATAAAATAGTGACAAATATGAAGCAAGACGTGTGATATTTGGTTATTTTAATGAAGAAATGTTTCAGAACTGAAGGAACCTTTCGTGACAGCGAAATGTTTCCTCGTTAAAATATCCCAATGCTGCATTTGTGCTTTATTTCACATACATAAGAGTAAGTTACGTGTAAATTACGTAAAGATAACCCAACAATGTCAATCACTGTGCCTTATCTCATGCCCGGGCTCTCACTGAGGGCTGTCATAACAAGACTGGCATGTGGTGTCCATGTTGCACTCACTCCTGCTTACCTCTCATACGTCGACCAATATTGTAGTCCATGGTGATGGAGAGGCCAGTGTTGAGTGCTATCCCATGCCTGAGTCAGTGAGTGAGTGATACACTTAGTTTGCCAGCCAGCCAGCCACTCACTACTGAAGGTTTTCCTTCCTCAGCACCAGCAGGAGAACATTGAGTGACGTCACAATAACAATTTCTGATGTCATTAAGGTGCGTTCGTGAGTAAAGAAATTCATGAATACACATACGTAAGTATGTAAGTAAGTTCATTCAGGTACAGGCACACATATAGTTACAAAAATTAGTATACATAGCAGTATATATGAAGATTACCTAGGGTAACACAAAAAAGGTTAGACAAGGTGACTTATTTCTATTGGGGGTCCTTGAATAATTGAATAGGCTTTACTTCCCGGAGGAGCCACCACATAATAATAATAATAATAATAATAATAATAATAATAATAATAATAATAATAATAATAATAATAATAATAATAATAAATCTTTATTTCTACAAGTACATAGTAAGTAAGTAAGTTTATTCAGGTATACACAAATACAGTTACATAGATTATTATACATAGCAGCATATGTGTAGAGAACCTAGGATAACCCAAAAAAGTCAGACAAAGTGACTTATAACTTACTAACCAAAGTAGTTAGACTGTTGGGTTTAGTCCTGACTCTTTCTCTTCTCCTTCAGTTCTTCCTCTCACCGGCTATTCTTCTTCTGTCCCCACTTCCCCCTCGCCCCTAGTGGGTCCTTACCTGAGAGTCTGAACTAACTAACTAAGTGACTTATTTCTATTGGAGTCCTTTTAATAAATTATTATATTATATGAAGGAGATAATATCTTATCATTATACAATAAAGGAGATATATTAGGAATAAGGTAAAATGAGTTATTTACATTTACATGTGTCTTAGCTAAAAAATATAAAATCATTCTCCTCCCTTTCTGTCGCTACATTCATTAAGTACCTTTTGGAAAAATAAACACATAAGCAGTATAATGTTGTCAGTATAACGTTGTCAATAAAGGATCACATTATACTGCTTATGTGTTTATTTTTCCATTGTGTCGGTATTTTATACCATTTATTTCCAAGTACCTTTTGGCTCTCTTCTTGAACTGGTTCATGCCATGACTGGCTTTGACATGTGCATGCAGTCTGTTCCATTCCTTTATTGCTGTACAATAAAAGGTGTTTGAAGCCTGGCCACTGACTGTGGGTACTACAAAGTTGTGCTCTCTTCCCCTAGTACTATGACTGCTTTGGTTCTCAGCCTTGACAAAATTGGCAGCAAGATATTCTGGACACTGAACAATTTTATAAACTTGATTTAACATGTACAAGGTATACAAGCCTATCTGACATCAATGACATACGTACTACTATATAGAAAGCCCCTTATTATACCTGGAGAAGGTTTCGAGGGTCGAGGCACCCGCGGCCCGGTCTGTGGCCAGGCCTCATGGTGGATCCAGGACTGATCAAGCAGGTCATTACTGCTGGCCGCACACAAACCGACGTACGAACCACAGCCCGGCTGATCAGGTACTGACTTTAGGTGTCTGTCCAGCACCTTCTTGAAGACAGACAGTGGTGGTACAACATCTTGTAGGAGTGAGGAAGAGTCAGATAAGATTGTAGGAGAAATGCGTGAGGTGGTGTGTATGACAGACAGGATTAAGACAGAAAAGTCAAAAGCAGGCAGGTATATAGTTTTGGATTGGTTAATGTATTTGTTCAATATTTGCATGAAAGTTCCTTTGTATAAGGGATAAGAGGACATGAGGGAACGCAAGAATTATAGGAGAATAAGCCTGTTAAGTATACTCGGTGAAATGTATAGTAGAATTATTATTAAAAGAAATCAGGGTAAGACTAAAAGTGGAATTACAGTGGAACAAGAAATAGTATTTAGGAATGAAAGAGGAAGTGTACACCAATGGAAATATAACCACATAAGCAGTATAATGTGAACCTTTATTGACAACGTTTCGCCCACACAGTGGGCTTTATCAAGTCACAAACAGATCTACCTGGGTGAAAGGTACAAGAGTATATATATAGCATGGAGTCAGGTGGGGAATGCTGGGTCAGGTGTAGAATGCTGCATGTGACGATCTTCAGAGTACGGTGACAGTCTGATACCTTGGGTAGCTTTAAAAAGAGATTGGGCAAATATATGAGTAGACCATTTGCAGTGTTCCTCCATTCTTATGTTTTTATACTTGTCCAATCTCTTTTTAAAGCTACCCAAAGTTCTAGACTCTGTCACCGTACTCGGAAAGTCGTCACATGCAGCATTCTACACCTGACTCCATCCTATATATATACTACTCTTGTACCTTTCATCCAGGTAGATCTGTTTGTAACTTGATAAAGCCCACTGTGTGGGCGAAACGTTGTCAATAAAGGATCACATTATACTGCTTATGTGTTTATATTTCCATTGTGTCGGTATTTTATATCATTTATTTCCAAGTGTAGACCAAGAATTTACATCGAAGCATATAGGTAAACAGTATCTAGTTATAGGTAAGACTTTTTTTGGTCGCACTTATAAATTTTAAACAGTCATGAGGATGAGTCTGTAATGTAGCAGACGCTGCAAATGTATGGAGTAGGTAGTAGATTACTTAAAAAAGTAAAGAGCTTTTATCTGGATGGCAAGGCTCAGGTTCTGGCATTTAGGAGAGAGGAAGATTATTTTCCAGTAAAAGTAGACCTTAGACAGGGATGTGACATGTCATCATGTTTAACATATTTAAAGATGGAGGTAAAAGAAATGAATGCCAAAGTCTTGGGAAGAGATGCAGGACTAAATGATAACGAATTAAATGGAAAGAGGGAATTGTCACAGTTTCTCTTTGCCAATGACCTGCCTAGTATGGGCCAACAGGCCTGCTGCAGTGTTCCTCCTTTTTTATGTTCTTATGTTCTCTTGGGAATTTTTGAAGAGAGGTTGCAAAGGTTGGTGGTCAAAAGATTACAGAGGTACATAATAGGTCCAGAGACTTGGCCCCAAAGTTTTGATAGCTGAGCAAGTTACAAAGGTAATGAACTCAGGTTGATCTGGTCACAATCACGACAAGTTACAAAGTTAAAAGAAGGAAATTGAAAGAAATTGAACATAGTAAAGTGTAGGCGATGAGAGTAGCAAAAATTCTGGGGAAATGAAAGACTGTATATTAGATGGAGGGAAGGAGGATAAAGGAAGTAAATGTGTTCCATTATTTGAGAGTGAACCTCTCGGCAGACGAGTCAATGAAAATCCAGTTGAACCATAAAATAAACAAGCGGTAAAAAGGTGTGCAGTGCGTTAAAACATCCATGGATAAAAATAACTTTGTCCATGGAGGCAAACATGGGGAATGTACCAGAGTATAGTGGTACCAACCCTGTTATGTATTTTTTCTTTCTTTGTGTAGTTTACAAAATACTGGTGCAAAGCACAGAAGCATAGGTTTTAATTAAACGAGAATGCAAGCAGTGGAGATATTGTGCTTGAGGGCAATGTGGTAAGAAAATTATACAGAGAATTAAGAGGGTAGAGGTTAGAAGAAAGGGTGGCGTTACCAAAAGTAAATTCAGAATATTAGGAGGAATTATTATGACTGGACATTGGATAGGATGGAGGAAAACTGGATGACTAGGAGGGTACATGAATCTGGGGTGGAGGAACGGAGGGGTAGGAGGTCATCCCTCGAAAGTTTGGAGGTAACATCAAACAGGCCTGTGTGAGCGTGTTGCGTCAAAGTGAGTGCAGGTCAGTGGTTTTTGTTACCTAACGTGCTGTTGGTGTAAGCAATGAAACATTTATGAAGGGATTCCACGAAACCAGTTAGCCAGATTTGATTCCTGAAGGTAAGAGGTACGGTGTCTCTCTCTCTCTCTCTCTCACTCACTCACTCCAGTAAAGACGTCCTTTGGGAACGTACTTGCTTGGACATCCTCCTCTTTTCGTGTTGATTGCAACACGAAAGGCAAAAGCTATCATTCTACTTCCCCGTTATTGTTTTGCATCAAGTATCCGGCTTCGAGCTTATATATATTATATATATATATATATATATATATATATATATATATATATATATATATATATATATATATATATATATATATATATATATATATATATATATATATATAGTATTATCCACCATACAAAAAAAAACCGATTAGTTGGGATACCTCCTGTACCAACCAGTATTACCTTCTCCTTAATTATCTAATAATAGTACCTACTTATTACACATGGAACAGGCTCCTTAGTATTCTAAGAATACATTGCTTGGGTATATAAGGAAGGGATGACACACGAGGGTAAAATCAAAATGGCTACCATTTACTTAATAAATAAAACGGGGAAGTTCACTTTTTATCATACATTTACTCAATTATCTTAAGAAATAAACATTACATATTATAACACCGGGCCTATGGGAATTATTACAAAAGGGAGACTGATACCAATATGTACGGATTTCTCCTCACCATTAAGCCACCAGCGGACCAGAGCTCAGCCTTAATAATAATAATATATATAATAATATCTTTATTTCTACAAGTACATGTACAAGGTATACAGTCCTAGCAGACATCAATGATATACTACGATACAGAAAGCCGCTTGTTATGCTCTAAGAGCATTTCGGGCAAATTAGGTCAGTTTTGACCCAGGATGAGGCCCACACCAGTCGACTAACACCCAGGTACCCATTTTATTGATGGGGAACATAGACAACCGGTGTAAAGAAACACGCCCAATACTTCTACCCTTGCTGGGAATCGAACCCAGACGGACTCTCTCTGGCTGTACCTGGAGTATACCTATACCTCGAGGGTGTTCTGGGGGTCAATGCTCCGTGTATGTTATCATGTATGTTTCTCGCCTGCGTTCCAAATATACGGTCGTTGTTTCTACCTACGACCACAGTAATTAGTGCTAATCTTTCACCCTGGGTCAGTCAGGCCAGGTAAAGTGCCACGGGAGGTGACCAAGTCAGGCGTGGGAAGTGTGGAGTCTTTTGTAACCCCAAGGAAGAACACCTGTCATGGTTTCGCAGATCTTTCTGTTTGAGAAGAAAGGAGTGGTGGTTGGTAATCTCTAAATCCTGGTTTTGTATGGAGGCCACATAGTGTATGGTCCCATGGGAGATGACCTTGAATTTGAAATTATTTGGAAGGAGAGGCAGTGGAGGCTTATATATAAACTTAAGGGAAGCAGCTAAAAGGAGAATTTTGGTGAGAGCTTTGCCCGAGTGCAGAACTCTGGTCGGACGAGGAGTTGAGCTCTATCACATCTGCTAGGAAATTGATAGGATTGATAATGAGAACCTTCAAAACTAGGGATGCCAAACCGAGGATGATTCTCTTCAGATCGCTTGTTCTCTCTAGACTGGAATATTGCTCTACACTAACGGCCTGGAGAAGATACAGGAAACTTTCACTGCACGTATAAGTATAAAAAAAGCACCTGAAGGTTTGTAACTGAGTTGTCTCTCAATTCACGAGTTTTATCGCATTCCAGCACATAATGACGGAAGGTATGACAATTGTCCATCTGCCAAGGTTTACATTTCGTTTAGTCTACATTTGGTGGTGGTGATTTAACCTGCCAGAAATACTGGTAATCCAGCCGGAGCCGGGTGGTTGTGACTTCCAAGAGTCTGCTTATGTTGTTGGATGCACCATAGACATGTGGATCCTCCTACATGATACAGTGATGACAGGTGGACTGACTAGTGTCACTCCCTCTCAATCTCGAATCAGTGAAGTTCAATTGAAGTTCTTTTTTGTAATGATGTCCACAGATTACTAGATGACAGCCCAAGATTGTAATCTACTCCGTCCTTGAAGATGTACGCTTTTACCAACTCATCCGTTCAATCTTGCATCAGAATACCAGTTTAAGATGGAATCCACAGAAGGTGTTCTCTGACTCCATTGTCCACAATCCTACCACACCTGTGTCTGGCTTTTAATAATAATAATAATAATAATAATAATAATAATAATAATAATAATAATAATAATAATATCTTTATTTCTACTAGTACGTGTACAAGGTATACAGGCCTAGCTGACATCAGTGACATACTACTATATAGAAAGCCCTTTATTATGCAGAGCATTTCGAGCAAATTAGGTCACTTTTTTCCCAGGATGCGACCTACACCAGTCGACTAACACCTAGGTATGCATTTTACTGATGGGTGAACAGGGACAACAGGTGAACACGCCCTGTGTTTCCACCCTTAACAGGAATCGAACCACGGACCTTCAGCGTGGGAAGCGAGAGCTTTACCAACCAGGCCACGGGCCACCTTTTGACATAAGTATGCCATAATCGATACGGAGTTAAGAGCATTTATAATAACAATAATAAGCTTCATTTTTACAATTGAAAAGATCTAGCTGACATCACTGACATATATACATACAGCCCTCGGTTATTCAGAGCATTTCGGGCAACTTAGGTTAATATTGTCCCCCAGGATGCCACCCATAACAGTCGACTAACACCCAGGTATCTATCTACTTACTGCTAGTGTGAGCAGGAGCAGCAGGTGGGATGAAACATGCACAATGTTTCAGGAATCGATTCCTGACCCTCAGTGATTGAGCTGAGGATGCTACCACCCAAGCCACGAGCATGGAAGATACTCATATACATGTAAAGTGTCAACCTGAGATCATGGGCATATTTGAGTGCAAGGAGTAAAGCAAACTGGGTGTCCCGTGGCTCGATTACTAGCGCACTCAGCTCACACACTGAAGTCTAGGGGGGTCGATCCCCAGTACGGGTGGAAATATTGGGAAGTGTTTACTTAAGACACCTGCTGCCCATGTTCACCTATCACCTAAGTAAATATATTTCATACAATATGTCAACTACATTGTAAACTTGCAAGGACATAAAACAATT
>WNWK01042398.1:0-15997 GCA_009830355.1 Cherax destructor | reverse complement strand
CACTGGTATTATTTCACTATAAGATGGGGTTGCAATGAGGCGGTCTGTCGACCAGTATGATTTGACACTGTGCTTATACACATGTGGCATAAGCATTATTGTGGCAAACAAAAGATACATCTCAGCCACAGTTGTCTCCTTCCACTAGTGTAGACGTCATCCTGGTGAAAGAATCGTGTTTGCCATGGTGTTATCGAAGTATCTGTTGCTTTCCCTGACAATAATTTCCATCATGGGTTCGTCAAAGAATAACTGGAAACATTCCAGTTCAGTGGCATTGTTCCCAAGTGTACAAGATGGCCGTAGTCCACTTTGACTTTCATCAAAGTGATGGGGATTAGGAACAAAATTGTCAGCTTCCTGCCAATCCCAGGTGCGGTCTGCTGGTGGGTACTGGATATTGACAGGTGGTTGTAAAGGTTGTGGTGGTTGTGGAGGTTGTTTTGGTGGGTGGGTGGGTGAGGCTGACACAGCGGCGTGGGTAGCAGCATGGCCCACTGCTGGTGCCTGATGGCTGGCACCGCCACCACCACCATCTGATGACGCATGTACATTTTTCATCCCCATTGTAACAATATCACCTTCATTTTCACTATCACTTCCTGTTGTATGCCCACGGGATGTACTCCGAGATGTACTCCTTACCCTTGGAACAGCATATGGCACACTTCCAGAGCGCATATACCGTCGTATATACTGACGATTCACTGGAGAATACAGTGGTCCCCCGAGTATCGTAATTAATCCGTTCCAGGAGCTAGTACTTAACACGAAGTTTACGAAATTCGAACCATTATTTCCCATAAGAAATAATGTAAATACAATTAATCCGTTCCACAAAAAAATATTCACCTACTAAATTAAAAACAAAAAATATATATATACATTTACAGTGGACCCTCGGTTAACGAATACCCCGGAAATCGTGCAATTATGTAAGTATAATTTTGTAAGTTCTTGTGGAAGTGTATTTTTGGGGGTCTGAAATAGACTAACCTACGTGAAATGTTTCCTTAAGGGAGTAAATTCGTTCGGTAATGGCACTTGAGCAGACTTCAGGAGTGAAGTTTTTACGAAACTCGGGGGTCCACTGTACTTACCTTTATTGAAGAGTTGCAGGCATCTGGAAGGTAGTTGCTGAAAGGGGCAGGGAGTTAGTGGTTGGAAGGGGAATCCCCCTCCAAAAGGACTTCAGGTAACAAGTCCCTCTCTGGGGTTACTTCACTTCTTGGTCTTTTAATGCCACTAGGACCAGCTTGAGAGTCACCAGACCCCTGCCTGGTGAAGTAACTGTCCAGAGTCCTCTGTTTCTGGCGACCCTTCAACACTTTCCTGAAGTGCGACATGGCTCTGTCACTGAAGTGGCTGCACAGAAGGCTCATTTCAGCTTGCTCAGGGTGGTGTCTTTCAACAAATGTCTGCAACTCATTCCACTTTGTACACATCTCCTTAACCGTTAAACTGTCCACACGTAGATATACGTTCACTCGCGAAAGTGACCGAACGTATATCTACGTTTTATTTTACATTCATTCAAATTTAGTGCAATAGGCCTGAGTCGCCTAGACATGAGAGAATGGGTCTGTGCCCTCAGTGTGCGCAGTATGAAAAAAATCGGGGACACCAGGGTACCGCATGGTAGCCCCAGTTAGTTTCAGCTCCATCTTGGGTCAACATCATGGCACACCCCCGTGATTCACTCACGCCTCGTCGTATTAACACTCTACTATTCTCGGAAAGTGATAGAGAACGCGAGCTTAGTGGATTTGACAGTGATATAGCCACTAATAATCAAGGAATTAGTGAAACTATTGATGACAACCCAGATGACCCTCAGCCCATCACCTCTGGGGTGGCCAGTGTGGACAGTGTGGCCATACCAGACCCTCAGCCCAGCACATCTGGTGTGGCCAGTGTGGCCACAGACCCTCAGCCCAGCACCTCTGGGGTTTCTAGTGTTACTACCCAAAGGCAGCTCCGCAAGAGGAAATTAGCATTTTCCATGTGTTATGATAGTGACGATAGTGAAGGTGATATAAGTGACGATGATGAAATCGATTTTATGCCCATAGACGATTCGTCGAGTGACAGTGATTATCATTATTCCCCAGTGAAACGTACTTATGGGCGTCATTACCTACGTTCAGGCAGTGTGCCATATGCAGTCAGAGGCAAGGGTCGTGGCAGTTCACGATCCAAAACCCCAGCCACTGATAGTGAAAGTGATAATGAAGGAGAGTATGCTGGGATGGAGGAAGAGGTGGTGGGTGGCATGGTGCCTGGACCTCGTGGCGCGGTGTGTGGACAGACAAAGGACCACGAGGCACCCTCTCAATCATGTGCTGGCCCCACTCCCGTCCCTCCTGCACCCCCACGTCCCATGCCACAGGTCCACCCTGCGCCATCTGATCGTGAATGGAAGTGGACTGAACATACACCATTCATGCCACATCCTTTCAATTTTGATGGCAGTGGAAGTGGCATCATGCCACACTGTCCCATCACAAATGAGTCTACAGAGTTAGACTATTTTCAACTATACTTTGATGAGCCAATAATGAACCTGATTGTTACTCAGACCAACCTGTACTACCAGTATACAATGGACCATGCAGATTTTTCAGAATCGTCACGGCTCGCAGGTGGAAAGATACAACTGTGGCTGAAATGTATTTATTCCTTGGCACTGTCATGCTTATGCCACACACATATAAGAACAATATAGCAAACTACTGGTCCACAGACCACTTCATTAGCACTCCAGTCTTCCGAGACCTCCTTCCCTGCAACAGATTCCTTCTGTTGCTGAGAATGTTGCACTTCTCAGATAGGAATACACCAAACCGAAATGACCTCCTCTACAAAATCCGGGAATTGTTTATGTATCTCAAGCAAAAATTCAGTGCCTACTTTTATCCATTCAAGAACATTGTTGTTGATGAGTCCTTGATTCTGTTCAAGGGACGACTGTCATTCAAACAATATATACCAAGCAAACGTAATTGCTTTGGTATAAAACTGTTTGTTATGTGTGACTGTGAGACTGGTCTTGTGTTGGATGTCATTATCTACACAGGTAAAAATACACTTGATGATACCAGGCGCATGTTGGGCATTTCTGGTGATGTTGTTTGCAAGATGATGCAGCCATACCTTGGCAAGGGCCATACATTGTTCACAGACAACTGGTACACAAGCCCTATGCTCGCTGATTACCTACGTGTGAACAATACTGATATATGTGGAACAGTGAGAAGAAATAGAAAACACATGCCAAAGTTCACTGGAGGAAGTGTAGTGCAGGCGTTTCATGCCAATGACATCATGGCACTGTCATGGCATGACAAAAGGGACGTGACATTGCTGTCAACCATCCACAGAAACGAGATGGTACAAACAGACAGAATGAGCACGCTCAACAATCAACCTATTGAAAAGCCAGCTGTTGTCATCGACTATACAAACAATATGCGACTAGTCGACAAGTGTGACATGATGATAGGCTTTGTTGACTGTGTGCGTAGGAGTCGCAAGTGGTATATAAAAGTGTTTTTCCACCTTGTGGACATTGCAATGCTCAATGCCTTCAACATGTATGAAATAAAGACTGGGAAGCGACAACGATATTCAGAATTCACCCTAAATGTCATCAAGCAGATAGGGAGAAAGTATGGTACCACACCTATACCTGCCACTCCACAGCGACCTGTCACCCCACAACAGTGACCTGTCACTCCACAACAGCGACCTGTCACTCCACAACCAGAGGGGGAAGTGCCCAACCGAATTATCCCTAACTGTCACTGCCTGATACTATTACCATCTACTCCAAAGAAGAAGTACTCTCAGAAAAAGTGTGTTGTGTGTGCTTACAGTACACAGCGACCCTAGTGCGAAAAGACACACGATTCATGTGTCAGCAATGTGGAGTGGCACTCTGTATGAATCCATGCTTCTTCGAGTATCATACAGTGGTGGACTTCTAGAAACATAAATAGGACCTGTAAATACCTTGTATATATATGTAAACAATAGTAAGTGATTGAACCAGGTGTACAAATTTATTTATCAGTGTGAACATGTGTGTTTGTGACAGTATGATTACTAATTCAGTAACAAATATTTGTGTCTAAACAAGAATTGGCAATGAAATGAATAGATCTGCATCAAAACATTATTATCATAGGATGAAAACAACAGAAAATGGAAAAAAATGGAAAAAAAACGATAAATGTTTCTTGTTTCTGCAAGCGGCAGTGCTCCATTTTGCCGACACCACATCATTTAGCACCAACTTCACGGGCTTATATCTCGGTAAGTACTGGCCCTAAAATGTTTTTTTTTTAGCCTATCCTATTTATAAAAATGTGCTCTTCATTTTTAGAAAAAAAAACGATTTTTTTATTTTTCAAAAAATTCGGTCACTTTCGCGAGTGAACGTATATCTACGTGTGGACAGTTTAAGGGTTAAGCACTGAAGAGGGCACCTCCTTCTGTCTCTCACCCTCCTCCTTTGAAGCAATAACCTCAGCTGTGGTCTGTTGCTGTTCCAGATGAAGCTCTTGCAGCTCTTCAGTTGTTAGCTCTACCCTGTGGGCCTCCACCAACTCTTCCACATCCTCACCACTCACCTCCAACCCCAGGTTGTTCCCCAATGCCACAATAGTGGCATTGGGGAACAGGCACAGGGTCGTCAGGGTCAAGGTCAGGGTCAGCCTCAAATCCTTCAAAATCCCTCTGTTGGACACAACCTGGCCACAATGGTCTCCAAGCAGAGTTCAAAGTCCTGGAAGTCACTCCCTCCCAAGCCTTACCTATAAGGCGTATGCATTGCACAATGTTGAAGTGATCTTTCCAGAACTCTCTTAGGGTCAACTCAGTGTCCGAGGTCACTTCAAAGCACTTTTCAAACAGTGCTTTGGTGTACAGTTTCTTGAAGTTGGAAATGACCTGCTGGTCCATGGGCTGGAGGAGAGGAGTGGTGTTAGGAGGCAAGAACTTCACTCTGATGAAATTAAACTTGTCAGACAAACACTCTTGCAAGTTGTGAGGGTGAGCAGGAGCATTGTCCAGTATCAGGAGGCACTTGAGTGGCAATTTCTTTTCCAAGAGGTATTTCTTCACAGTAGGGCCAAACACTCCAGTCACGCATTCCTTGAAAATCTCCGTAGTGACCCATGCCTTGGTGTTAGCCTTCCAATACACACACAAATTATTCTTGTCAACACTGTGATTCTTGAAGGGTCTGGGATTTTCATAGTGATACACCAGTAAAGGCTTCACTTTAAAATCCCCACTATCATTAGAACAAAACATGAGAGTTAGCCTGTCTTTCATAGGCTTGTGTCCTGGCTGTGCCTTTTCCTCCTGAGTAATGTAGGTCCTGTTGGGCATTTTCTTCCAAAACAGGCCTGTTTCATCACAGTTAAACACTTGTTGGGGGAGGAATTGTTCAGCCTCTACGAACCCCTGGAATTCCTGCACAAATTTTTCAGCTGCACGTTTGTCTGAGCTGGCTGCCTCACCATGCCTCACAACACTGTGTATGCCACTACGTTTCTTAAACCTGTCAAACCAGCCTTTGCTGGCTTTAAAATCACTTGCCTCACCACTGGTTGCAGGCATTGTCTTGACAAGATCTGCGTGCAACTTCCTTGCCTTTTCACAAATTATCGCCATGGAAACACTATCACCCGCTCTCTGTTTTTCATGGATCCACACCAACAACAACTTCTCAACCTCATCCACTGTTTTCGATCTTTTTCGTTAACATATCAACCCCTTTTGCAACATTAGCTTCCTTGATCTCATTTCTCTTTGCCAGGATAGAGCCGATAGTAGAAGGGGTTTTGTTGTACATCCTGGCAAGATCACTCAGACGTACGCCAATCTCATATTTTTCTATAATCTCTTTCTTCAGTTCGATGGTGTTCCTCACTTTCTTTACCACAGGGGTGCCACTAGGAAGCTTCTTTGGACCCATGGTGACTTATTTCACAGTGACAATCACTAAAGCACCAAAAAAAACCACAAAATGTAGTGTGAATGTTTGAAAGAGCGCGCTAGGTAATGTTCTCTCAATGGTAAACAACGCTTCACTGGCGGCGTCCTGCGTCCCGCGCAAGCGCGGAGCAGGCGGACAGGTCTAATACGTTACGAAATGAGCGGTTTTACGATTTCAAAGTCGTAAAAAGCTTACGAAACACGATGTTTACGAAGTAAGAACCTTACGAAACTCGGGGGTCCACTGTATTCCACTTCACTCTCGCTACTGGAACTGTTTTGAAGAGCTTGGAGTTCATATTCACTATCACTATCATCACCATTGCTCACATCTGAGTCCTGGATATGAGTAAATAACAATTTCCTCCTTCGTTCTGGTACAAGTGAACGTGAACAAGACGCCATAGCACTGGAGGTGGAAGGTTGTGGGTCGTCGGGGTTTTCCTCACTATTACCGGTATTAGGTTCATTATTTTTTGTCACAAACTCACCAAAACCCTGGAATTCATCTTCACTGACACTTCCATCTGTGTTTGAACTGTCACTTGGGAACAAAAGAGTCCCAATTCGCCGAGGAGTGAGGTGTTTCTTACCGCGAGGCATGGTGAGCAAGAGGTACTGAAATGGTGTTCCCACAATGCACCACTGGCTCCACGATTTTTTTCCTACTGCGCACACTGACCGTGCAGACCCATTCTCTCACATGTAGGCCTACTAGCTTTCTCCTGCTCGATTTGAAGGCGCTAGAATTTACGCGTACTGGTACGTGACTGACCCTGGCTTCAATGACGTACTAGTACGGGACCGACCCTCAAAGGGTTAAATGCAAGATAGACAAAATAAATCACACAATCAACTGTGTGAGAAATTTGTGATAGTGACGTAGTAGTTACTAATAGTATACACTAACGTATTATAAGGAATTGGTCACTGAGGTTAATCATACTCTAAGATTAGCATCTCGAAGGAAGTTGGACAGTTCATTTTCATTCGTGATATAGTAAACACGGCCTACATTTGTTTTCCTTACTAGAATTTTTCCATCCCTTGTGAAGCACTGGTGGATTTTATCTTTATTCTCACGTTTAAGCTTTCTTACTCTGTACAGGAGGTTCTGACATTTTTTTGTGAGACACTCATTTATGTAAACATCTTTTTTTGCTTTAATAGATGTACTTATTAGATCTTTTTTTCAGTCTTGTATGTGAACTCTTAAGCATAACACTTTGTTTTCTACCTTGGTCTGAAATGCGCGTGTGGAGGTCTCTTGATGTTTCTCCTTCGAATATTTGATCATAGTCATTGCAAGGGATTGTGTACATCCCTGCCGTGGTTTTGACTCGGTAATGTCTTTGATTATATTTGAGGCAGTGGTGTTTCTTTTATCTCTAACACTGGCACTATTATATGTAAGTGGTCTTTTATGATCTGAAGAGTTGTATCTTTGCAGTTGGTATGGTTTATGTCACTTGGAAAGAGTGAACTGCTAATTATTACCAAGTCAGATAACTTATCTTGCTCAGTTTTATCTTCTTGGTTAGTAAAATATTCGTGTCAAAATGTGTCAAAATATTCCTACACAAAACCCATAACCTCTACAATAAACATTGCCCAATGAAAACTAAGCAAATCTCAACAAAGAGACTAAATAGCCCCTAGCTTACAAATAGTATACTTAAATCCATCGATAAAAAACATCTATATGAAAAACAATTCAGACAGGGACTAATTACAAGAACTAACTAAATGATGCACCTCAATAGTAACTAATCTAATACAGAATTCCAAACGAATGTATTATGAAAACATTTAATGAAATACAGGTCTTCCTCAACATTCGCGAGGGTTAGGGGATTAAGAGCCTCGCGAATGTTGAAAAATCGTGAATGTTTGGTGCCCCAATATAATGTAGGGAAATATAATGCAATACTGCTTCCTTAACCTATTGAACCATGAACAATCATAAAACACATGAAAACATCGTAAAATAATGTACTATATACATGTTATTTTGACATGAGCTGGCTGTGGAGGGAGGCCTGTAATAGTATAATTATACAGTACGTATTTTATAGTGTTGTGAAGTGTCATGGGGAATCAAGAGTTACTGACACACTGTTTCTTCTCCCTCTGCTGTAGCTCCGCCCACTTTGTAATGATGCCAAATGTTGAATTAAATATGTATACATTAGAAAAAAAAATGAAACTCCAACTTGATAACTTTATTTTAATTTGCATAACTCATATATTACAGAAAACAATAAAAAAGTAAAATACACATACAACGAGTTAAGCTTACAGAAAAATACATTAAATTCACCATCTAACATCGTTACGAAGTGGGAGGAGCTATTGGAGGGAGGGAGAGGCGAGCAGTGTCTGGTGAGTTGTCAAGGGTGGTGGATGCTAGCCTTAGCGCTAATAAAATGTTGCGTAATTACACTAATATTAGTAATAAAGGTTATCTATTTATTACATTTATTCCAAATTTATATAAAAAACACGATAAATACACTAGAACTGTAATAAAGACAGTGAGCCCCCGGTTCTCGTCGGCAATCCGTCACAGAGGGCCCGTCGACCACCGGTTTGGTCGAACTCCGATTCTATTTTCCCCATAAGAAATAATGGAAATAAAATTAATCCGTTCCAGACATCCAAAAGTATTAAAATAAAATATTTTTTAGAACTTTTTGACATTAAATTAAACACAATTTTATAAAAAAATAAGAAATAAATAGTAAAATAACATGTCACTTACATTTATTGAAGAGTTGTTGATGTGTGGAGGATGGGAGGAGGGAAGAAGGTGGTACCTGCTAGTGTTTGGAAGGGGAATCCCCTTCCATTAACACTGCAGGTACCAAGTTCTTTTCTGGGGTTACTGGCCTTTTCTTTGAATGCTACACCCCCTGCATGAATGCTAAACTCCCTGCATGCCTACTACACTCCCTGCATCCTTGCTACACTCCCTGCATGCCTGCTACACTCCCTGCATCCTTGCTACACTCCCTGCATGCCTGCTATACTCCCTGCATCCTTGCTACACTCCCTGCATCCTTGCTACACTCCCTGCATCCTTGCTACACTCCCTGCATGCCTGCTACACTCCCTGCATAAATGCTACACTCCCTGCATGAATGCTAAACTCCCTGCATGCCTACTACACTCCCTGCATCCTTGCTACACTCCCTGCATGCCTGCTACACTCCCTGCATCCTTGCTACACTCCCTGCATGCCTGCTACACTCCCTGCATCCTTGCTACACTCCCTGCATCCTAGCTACACTCCCTGCATCCTTGCTACACTCCCTGCATCCTTGCTACACTCCCTGCATCCTTGCTACACTCCCTGCATCCTTGCTACACTCCCTGCATCCTTGCTACACTCCCTGCATCCTTGCTACACTCCCTGCATCCTTGCTACACTCCCTGCATCCTTGCTACACTCCCTGCATCCCTGCTACACTCCCTGCATCCCTGCTACACTCCCTGCAGCCTTGCTACACTCCCTGCATCCTTGCTACACTCCCTGCATCCTAGCTACACTCCCTGCATGCCTGCTACACTCCCTGCATCCTTGCTACACTCCCTGCATGCCTGCTACACTCCCTGCATCCTTGCTACACTCCCTACTACACTCCCTGCATCCCTGCTACACTCCCTGCATCCCTGCTACACTCCCTGCATCCTTGCTACACTCCCTGCATCCCTGCTACACTCCCTGCATCCCTGCTACACTCCTTGCATCCCTGCTACACTCCCTGCATCCCTGCTACACTCCCTGCATCCCTGCTACACTCCCTGCATCCCTGCTACACTCCCTGCATGCCTGCTACACTCCCTGCATCCTTGCTACACTCCCTGCATCCCTGCTACACTCCCTGCATCCTTGCTACACTCCCTGCATCCTTGCTACACTCCCTGCATCCTTGCTACACTCCCTGCATGCCTGCTACACTCCCTGCATAAATGCTACACTCCCTGCATGAATGCTTCACTCCCTGCACATTCTTTACCACAGGCTTGGCACTAGGAGCTTTCTTTGGGCCCATGATGGCTTATATAGCAGTTGCAAGCACTAAAAACACTGGAATAATGACAATATTTATGGTATGAATGCGTGGGTGGTGCGTGGGTAGTGTTCGCTCGCTTCTAAACAATAACACACTGAGTGCCTGGGCACCCAGCTGGGTCATGGCCACACGCGTACGCGTCCGGGACGGATAGCCGACTCGCCCAACTCCGGTAGCCGCCTAATACCGAGTCAAAAATATTGTAAAAAAAAAACATCGAACACTTATTTGTCCGAGCTCCGACGCCTTCGAACACCGGGGGTTTACTGTATACCATATTATATGATTAGGGTAAGGGGAGCAGGCAGGCCGCCACTCAGAGTTGTTTACATCAGGGTAAACATGCCTAAATCACTTGTCATAAGAACAAATGCAAAAATAGCATTTATTATTTTTAGAATAATAATATAATAATTGATCTGGAGCACTTTAAATGTCATCAGTATTTGGTAGTTGACATTTAGAGCACTCCACAGCAATTAGTAAGTAAGTAAGTTTATTCAGGTATACACAAATACATTTACATAGATTATCATACATAGCAGCATATGTGTAGAGTTATTATTAATTATTATTTTTTATTATTATTTCTGTACAATATATTGTAGGGAAATAATAATAATAATAATAATTGCTGTGGAGTGCTCTAAATGTCAGCTACCAAATACTGATGACATTTAAAGTGCTCCAGATCAATTATTATAAATTATTATTATTATTCTAAAAATAATAAATGCTATTTTTGCATTTGTTCTTATGACAAGAGTGATTTAGGCATGTTTACCCTGATGTAAACATCTCTTATGAGTGGCGGCCTGCCTGCTCTCTTACCCCACACATATAATATGGAATATATTATTCATTTCAGCGTCTTTATTACAGTTCTAGGGTATTTATCGTGTTTCTGATATGAATTTGGAATAAATGTAATAGATAGATAACCTTTATTTAGTACATTCATTATTTACTTCCCTACAATATATTGTAGGGAAATACAGTGGTCCCCGAGTAACGAAAAAACTTCATCCCAGAAGCCTGCTCAAGTGCCATTACCAAACGAATTTACTCCCTTAACCCTTTGACTGCCGGAACCCTCAATCCTGAGTGCCATTCTGTTGTCGCAAAATATTCGAAAAAAAATAATTATTTTTTCTTATTAAAATGTTAAGATTATTTTTCTGATTGTTTTTATCCTAAAAACAGATTTTTGCCATCAATACTTATCGAGATATGGAGGTGTAAAATTGGCAGAAAATGAGCCGCTTATGGCAACATCCGCGAATGCCATTCACTCAGTAAACATTTGTTTACTTCCATTCGTAGATTTCTTGTTTTTTTCACTATTTTCTTTTTTTACGTAACTTATGTGGCCTGTGAGACCAAGGTAAGGTGCAATGTATATATATACATTCGTTGTATGCAACACAATAATAGCATAAACATTAGTATCTTTATATTGTTTACAAAACTTGTTTACACAAACCAACAATACAAAAAAATCTTTATTACTATTGTTCTATAATATATATACAAATGCACAGTCACTGGACATGTTCATAGAAGTTCTGCAGCTTGTGGAACTCTTTGAAACATGGTTCCATGCACAGTGGTGTTTTACATTCCTCACACATAAAACGAGTGTCTGCATTTTTGTGGGTGTTTTTGTATATGCACAGACAAAACATATCTTCTGAGCAGTTTTCTTCAAAGTAGTAGCAGGCAGTTGTGTTAGGTAGTTATCCTAGGTTGATGGTCTTCTGGGTCGTCATTCCTTCCTTCCTTCCTTCCTTCCTTCCTTCCTTCCTTCCTACCTACCTACCTACCTACCTACCTACCTACCCCTACCTACCTACCTACCTACCTACCTTCCTTCCTTCCTTCCTTCCTTCCTTCCTTCCTTCCTTCCTTCCTTCCTACCTACCTACCTACCTACCTACCTACCTACCTACCTACCTACCTACCTACCTACCTTCCTTACTACCTTTCATCTCGTCTTTCCTTTCTTCCTTCTGGTTTCTATATATACACACATAGCCACTGGACACGTTCCTAGAACTGCTATAAGCTTCTGGAAGCTGGTTGTTGTGTCTGGGTCATCATTCCGACCTTCCTTTCTTCCTACATTCCTTCTAACCTTCCTTCCTACATTCCTTCCTTCCTTTCATCTCGTCCTTCCTTTCTTCTGGTTTCTATATATACGCATATATAATCACTGGACACTTCATAGAATTGCTATTAGCTTCTGGAAGCTTGTTGTTGTTTCTGGGTCGTCATTCCTTCCTTCCTTCCTGCCTTCCTTTCTACCTTCCTTCCTACCTTCCTTCCTACCTTCCTTCCTACCTACCTTCCTTCCAACCTTCCTTCCTACATGCCTTCCTACATTCCTTCCTTCCTACATTCCTACCTACCTACCTACCTTCCTTTCATACTGTCCTTCCTTCCTTCTGGTTTCTCTATACTATACGCATATACAGTGGTCCCTCGGTTTTCGTGCATCTTCAAACTCGAACATTTATGTAAGTGTATTTTCGTAAGTGCTGTTGCAAGAGTGTTTTTGGGGGTCTGAAATAGACTAACCTACGTGACATTATTTCTTAAGGAAGTAAATTCGTTCGGTAATGGCACTTGAGCAGCATTCTGGAACGAATTTTCGGCGAAAACCGAGGGACCATTGTATAGTCACTGGACACTTCATAGAACTGATAATAGCTTCTGGAAGCTAGTTGTTGTGAGTGTGTGGACTTATAAATATGCTGAGTCAGGGTGCGGTTGCTGTCAAAATGACATATTATACCACCACTCACCACCCTCACTGCCTTGTCAACACCCATGGGGGTCCCATGCACTTCTTCCCAACAGTCCTTCCTACCTACTTGCTAACCTACTTGCTTACCTACTTACGTACCTACTTATTTACCTACTTGCCTACCTACTTGCCTACCTACTTACCTACCAACCTATTGCTATTGTTCTATAATATATATACACATATATAATCACTGGACACTTTCCATCAACTTCACTTAGCGCTTGAAGCTGTGTGTGTGTGTGTGTGTGGACATCTAAATTTGCTGAGTCAGGGTAAGGCAGCTGTCAAAATGACATATTATACCATTACTCACCACCCCCACTGCTGTCAACCTGTCAACACAAAAGGAGTTGCATGTCTTCTTCCCCATAACCTCCTTCCTAGCTTCCTTTCTTCCTTCATTCCTTCCTTCCTTTCTTACTTATTTCCTTCCTCTCATCTCTTCCTTCCTCTCATCTCTTCCTTCCTCTCATCTCTTCCTTCCTTCCTCTCATCTCTTCATTCCTCTCATCTCTTCCTTCCTGCCTTCCTTTCTTCCTTCATTCATTCCTTTCTTTTTTTCTTCCTTTCTTACTTCTTTTGTTCCTTCCTTCCTCTCATCTCTCCTTCCTTTCTTTCTTTCTTCTTTCCTTCCTTCCTTTCCTCCTTCCTTCCTTCTTCTTTCCTTCCTTCCTCTCATCTCTTCTTTCCTCCCTTCCTTTCATCTCTTCTTTCCTTCCTTTCATCTCTTCTTTCCTTCCTTTCATCTCTTCTTTCCTTCCTTTCATCTCTTCTTTCCTTCCTCTCATCTCTTCCTTCTTTACTTTCTTTCTTCCTTCTGGTATCCTGGGCATTGCTTTCGGTCACAAACTCCTCAAAACCATGAAATTCATCTTCAGAGACACTTCCATCTGTGTTAGAGCTATCACTGGGGAAGAGAAGAGTCCCAGATGTGCCGGGGAGTCAGGTATTTCTTACCGCTGGGCATGCTGAACATGGACTACTGAAATGGCTTTCCCACAGTGCACCACTGGCTGCCCAATTTTTTTTATACTGCACACACTGACCACACAGACCCATTCTCTCACTTGTGGGCCTTCCAGCTTTCTCCCACTTGATTTGAGTCCGCTAGAATTTAGACATATAGATACGTCCGAAACAGTGGCTCGTAAGACGTATATATATGACCGAAACAGTCAAAGGGTTAAGGAATAATGTCATGTAGGTTAGTCTATTTCAGGCCCCCAAACATACACTTCCACAAGCACTTACAATATTATACTTACATAATTGTACGATTTCCGGAGTGTTCGTTACTCGGGGACCACTGTACAGTGAGCCCCCGGTTCTCGTCGGCAATCCGTCACAGAGGGCCCGTCGACCACCGGTTTGGTCGAACTCCGATTCTATTTTCCCCGTAAGAAATAATGGAAATAAAATTAATCCGTCCCAGACATCCAAAAGTATTAAAATAAAATATTTTTTAGAACTTTTTGACATTAAATTAAACACAATTTTATAAAAAAAATTAAGAAATAAATAGTACAATAACATGTCACTTACATTTATTGAAGAGTTGTTGATGTGTGGAGGACGGGAGGAGGAGAGAGGTGGTACCTGCTAGTGTTTGGAAGGGGAATCCCTTCCATTAACACTGCAGGTACCAAGTTCTTTCTGGGGTTACTGGCCTTTTCTTTGAATGCTACACTCCCTGCATGAATGCTACACTCCCTGCATGAATGCTACACTCCTGCATGAATGCTACACTCCCTGCATGAATGCTACACTCCTGCATGAATGCTACACTCCTGCATGAATGCTACACTCCCTGCATGAATGCTACACTCCTGCATGAATGCTACAAACTCCCTGCATGAATGCTACACTCCCTGCATGAATGCTACACTCCATGCATGCCTACTACACTCCCTGCATGCCTACTACACTCCCTGCATCCTTGCTACACTCCCTGCATCCCTGCTCACTCCTGCATCCTTGCTACACTCCCTGCATGCCTGCTACACTCCTGCATCCTTGCTACACTCCGCATCCCTGCTACACTCCCTGCATCCCTGCTACACCCCTGCATCCCTGCTACACTCCCTGCATCCCTGCTACACTCCCTGCATCCCTGCTACACTCCCTGCATCCTGCTACACTCCCTGCATAAATGCTACACGCCCTGCATGAATGCTTCAATCCTGCATGAATGCTTCAATCCTGCTACTTTACCACAGGCTTGGCACTAGGGGTCTCTTGGGGCCCATGGTGGCTTATTAGCAGTTGCAAGCACTAAAAACACTGGAATAATGACAATATATAGGTATGAATGCGTGGGTGGGGTGTGGGTAGTGTTCGCTCGCTTGTAAACAATAACACACTGAGTGCCTGGGCGCCCAGCTGGGCCACGGCCACACGCGTACGCGTTCGGGACGGATAGCCGACTCGCTGAACTCCGAGTGGCCGCCTAATACTGAGTCAAAAATATTGTAAAAAAACCCGTCGAACACCGATTTGGCCGAGCTCCGACGCCGTCGAACACCGGGGGTTCACTGTACTGCTTCCTTAACCTATTGAACCATGAACAATCATAAAACACATGAAAACATAGTAAAATATTGTACTATTTAGTACTACATGTTATACTGTAGTTTAATAACAAATAATGAACAAACAAAACACTCAGTGAGTGAGTGGTGGGCGGGCTGGCTGCCGGGTCGGGGGGAGGGTAGTAGGGACGCTCGGGTGGCAGGAAACTTCAATATGATTTGGTGGCTGGGAATTTGACGGCTGGGAATTTGGCGGCCGGGAATTCGCGAATGTGTGAAGCCCGCGAAAGTGGAAAACGTGAATGTTGAGTGAGACCTGTACAGTGGAACTTAATCGAACTTAATCTGTTTCAGGAGCTAGTTCTAAACTCGATACGTTCGAAACTCGAAGCAATATTCCCCATAAGAAATAATGTAAACCCAATTAATTCGTTCCTGCTGTCAGGAGGCATGACAAAATAGTACTTCACTATGACGCTATTATCAACTCGACAGCTTATTTATCTATCATAATTCATCTAATATGACATAATAAACAATATAAAGAACATAAAAACCTGATATACAGTAGACCGTCATTT
>WNWK01042397.1:0-15998 GCA_009830355.1 Cherax destructor | reverse complement strand
AGGAATTTATGTTGAAATCTCCTTGAGCAGCAAATGATCTTTGTTAAGGCGTGAATCGATTATCAGGTTTCCTAGTTTTTCACTAAAGTGGCTGATGTTTGACTGTGGTAATCTGTAGATGTTTATCACTGTGAGGGGTTTTTGGAGGTCTTTTGATTTAAATTTAGCTATAATATATTCTCCATGCTCATCCCTTATGCAAGAGTTTTTGATACATTCAAGTTGATCTGTATAATATATTGCTGTTCCACCCTCGCTGGTCAGCCCTACAGTTGTGAATGGCTGTGTAACCTGGGATGGCATAGACACCTGTAGTATCGGCTTTAGCCAGGTCTCAGTGAGTGGATGATTGACATATTGACTGTAGGGACTGGAGATGCTGTGAGGTCATAATGTTTGCTCAAAGATCTAACATTGTAATTGAAGATAGTTATGTTATTGTTGGCTCTGAGTAATGTCTTTGCTTGATCAGCTGTGTAATAGTTGCAATTGCTGTTGGAGTCATGTAAGTCATTTAATAATAGGTTGATATCAGGATCAATGCCTGTAATCATAGGATTTAGTGTGATTCTATAACTAGACTTGGGAACAATAGATTATGCTAAACTTAATGATATGGCTTTAGATTAAAGTCTTACTTGCTAATGGATTAATACAATTATGTGCAAGTGTTTACAGGAATTTTTTATAGTGATATAGGATATTTGAATAATGTTAATGATATACTAATTTAACTGTCTAATGGATGGTTAGAATAACTTCAATGACTAGTATTAAATTGATATGGAAAAAGAAATTTTGATTCAATATTGCACTGGTTGAAACTTTTAGTATATGCAAGGCAATAAGAGGTTAATGAATGCAAAGAGCTATTGAACTAGTAGTAAAAACAGTTTTGACTAATATTAAAAGTAGTTTTGATCAAATTTAAGTAAATAAAGTGACTGAAATTGGCTAATGGTAAAAGGTATTTATAAAATATAAGTAAATGATTGCACTATCAGGTAGTTGCTTATAAAGGAAATATAAAGAAGTCACATACACAATGAGGTAGTTGTTTGATTATAAGAATATATAAAAAATAGTGAAAAGGTTATAATTAAATTTCAAGTAAAAGTAGTTCCACAACTCAGGGGTCTGCCCTATGAAGAAAGGTTGAGGGAAATAGGATTAACAACACTGGGAGGACAGAAGGGTTAGAGGAGACATGATAACGACATACACAACGGGATTTACTTGTTTCCAACCTGTTGATGTGACGTCACGGGGGTTCACATTACCATCTCTATTCAACAACTTTTCACTTCTTATATTTTTTTTTAAAATATTCATAATACCTTTAATTTCATTAAAATTTACGCTCACACACTCACACAAACACACACACCACCCCACACTCAAGTCTAGACATCTACTGCTTACTGTCGCAGACCAGAACACCTGGATCTCCAGACGGCGGCAAGCGAGGTGTGAGGTCATTTTTCCTTCAGATAATTTAAAAGAACCAAAGTGTGTGACCTCACTACCACCAACATACCTCATCTCACTCACACCCACACACACACACACACACACACACACACACAACAGTCAAGGACCAGGTAATCAGGCTGAGAAAGAAAGTGGGAGTTCACAATAAACGACCAAGAGGTATGTGAGGAGCTCAACATGAGATTTAAAGAAGTATTTACACAGGAGACAGGAAGGACTCCAGGAATTCAGAATAGGAGGTATACCAACAAGTGCTGGATGAAATACACACAACCGAGGAGGAGGTGAAGAAGCTGCTATGTGAACTCGATACCTAAAAGCGGTGGGACCGGACAACATTTCTCCGTGGGTCCTTAGAGAGGAGCAGAGATGTTGTGTGTGCCACTAACACAAATCTTCAACACATCCATTGAAACTGGGCAACTACCTGAGGCTGGAAGATGGCAAATGTAGTCCCAATTTTTAAGAAAGGAGACAGACACGAGGCATTAAACTACAGACCTGTGTCACTGACGTGTATAGTATGCAAAGTCATGGAGAAGATCATCAGGAGGAGAATGGTGGAGCACCTAGAAAGACACAAGCTTATAAACGACAACCAGCATGGTTTCAGGGAAGGAAAATCCTGTGTCACAAACCTACTGCAGTTTTATGACAAGGTAACAGAAGTAAGACACGAGAGAGAGGGGTGGATAGACTGCATTTTTGGACTGCAAGAAGGCGTTCGACACAGTTCCTCACAAGAGATTAATGCAAAAGCTAGAGGATCAGGCACACGTAACAGGAAAAGCACTGCAATGGATCAGAGAATATCTGACAGGGAGGCAACAACGAGTCATGGTACGTGACGAGATGTCAGAGTGGGCACCTGTGACGAGTGGAGTTCCACAAGGGTCAGTCCTAGGACCTGTACTGTTTTTGGTATATGTGAATGACATAACGGAAGGGATAGACTCAGAAGTGTCCCTGTTTGCAGATGATGTGAAGTTAATGAGAAGAATCAAATCAGTCGAGGATCAGGCAGGAATACAAAGAGACCTGGACAGGCTGCAAGCCTGGTCCAGTAACTGGCTCCTTGAATTTAACCCTGCCAAATGTAAAGTCATGAATATCGGGGAAGGGCAAAGAAGACCGCAGACAGAGTATAGTCTAGGTGGCCAAAGACTGCAAACCTCACTCAAAAAAAAAGATCTTGGGGTGAGTATAATCCGAGCACATCTCCTGAGGCACACATCAATCAGATAACTGCTGCAGCATACGGGCGGCTGGCAAACCTAAGAATAGCGTTCCAATACCTCACCAAGGAATCATTCAAGACTCTGTATACCATATACGTCAGGCCCATACTGGAGTATGCAGCACCAGTTTGGAACCCACACCTGGTCAAGCATGTCAAGAAATTAGAGAAAGTGCAAAGGTTTGCAACAAGACTAGTCCCAGAGCTAAGGGGATTGTCCTACGAAGAAAGGTTAAGGGGAAAACGGCCTGACGACACTAGAGGACAGGAGGGTTAGGGGAGACATGATAACGACATATAAAATACTGCGAGGAATAGATAAGGTGGACAGAGACAAGATGTTCCAGAGAGGGGACACAGAAACAAGGGGTCACAATTGGAAGTTGAAGACTCCTATGAGTCAAAGGGATGTTAGGAAGTATTTCTTCAGTCATAGAGTTGTCAGGAAGTGGAATAGCTTGGAAAGCGACATAGTGGAGGCAGGAACCATACATAGGTTTAAGACTAGGTTTGATAAAGCTCATGGAGCAGGGAGAGAGAGGACCTAGTAGCAATCAGTGAAGAGGCGGGGCCAGGAGCTATGACTCGACCCCTGCAACCACAAATAGGTGAGTACAAATAGGTGAGTACACATACACACATACACACACACGGCCTGACGACACTAGAGGACAGGAGGGTTAGGGGAGACATGATAACGACATATAAAATACTGCGAGGAATAGATAAGGTGGACAGAGACAAGATGTTCCAGAGAGGGGACACAGAAACAAGGGGTCACAATTGGAAGTTGAAGACTCCTATGAGTCAAAGGGATGTTAGGAAGTATTTATTCAGTCATAGAGTTGTCAGGAAGTGGAATAGCTTAGAAAGCGACATAGTGGAGGCAGGAACCATACATAGTTTTAAGACTAGGTTTGATAAAGCTCATGGAGCAGGGAGAGAGAGGACCTAGTAGCAATCAGTGAAGAGGCGGGGCCAGGAGCTATGAATCGACCCCTGCAACCACAAATAGGTGAGTACAAATAGGTGAGTACACACACACACAGTACAGGCTAGGTGGACAAAGGCTACAAACCTCATCAAAGAAGAAAGACCTTGGGGTGAGTATAACACAAAGCACGTCTCCGGAAACACACATCAACCAGATAACCGCGGCAGCATATGGGCGACTGGCAAACCTAAGAGTAGCATTCCGTTACCTTAACAAGGAATCGTTCAAGACACTGTACACCGTGTACGTCAGGCCAATACTAGAGTATGCAGCACCAGTCTGGAACCCACACCTGGTCAAGCACGTCAAGAAATTAAAGATAGTGCAAAGGTTTGCGACAAGGCTAGTTCCACAACTCAGGGGACTGTCCTATGAAGAAAGGTTGAGGGAAATAGGATTAACAACACTGGAGGACAGAAGGGTTAGAGGAGACATGATAACGATATACAAAATTCTGCGGGGAATCGACAAGGTAGATAGTGACAGGATGTTCCAGAGAGGAAACACAGAAACAAGGGGACACAACTGGAAGCTGAAGACTCAGATGAGTCAGAGGGATGTTAGGAAGCAATTCTTCAGCCATAGAGTAGTTAGGAAGTGGAATAGTTTAGCGAACGATATAGTGGAGGCGGGAACCATACATAGTTTTAAGACAAGGTATGATAAAGCTCATGGAGCAGGGAGAGCAGAGACCCAGTAGCGGACTGTGCAGAGGCGGGGCCAGGAGCTGAGTCTCGACCCCTGCAACCACAATTAGGTGAGTACAATTAGGTGAGTACACACATTTCTCAATAACTGTTTAGAAATATTCTGACAACAACAACCCTTATCAACTCACTCCATAACACATCCCAGATTACTTTGAACACGACCAAAACACTCTAATACATCATTTGATCACCTTCAAAACACTCTCAAACATCATTTGAACACCTTAAAAACACCCTCAAAATCACCATTGAATACACCCAAAACACCATCAAACTTTCTATCAAAACACTATAACCAACTTTTTAAGATGACAAAACCATTATCTAAGTACACTAATCTCAAAACCACTATGATCACTAAATCATCACACATTTTTACACATTTCCCCAAAACATCATTGAACACCACCAAAACACCCTTGAATACCTCTAAAACACGAATGAATACTCCCAAATCATCATTGAATACTCCCAAATCACCATTGAACACCATCAAAAACACTCTTATACCTCATTTGAACACCACCAAAACACTCTTGTACATCATTTGAATACCTTCAAAAACACTATCAAACACCACAAATAACATTTAACCTAACCTAACCTAACTTTAACTTCAAATCACTCTCATGCATCATTTGAACACTTCCAACTAAGCCATGAGACATACACCTCCAACTGAAACATGACACATTGCCAAAACTAACACAGACATACACCCTCCAACTAAGTCATGGAACATTACCAAAAACTAACACATCACCAACTAAGACATGACACATTGCCAAAACTAACACAGTCACCACCAACTAAGACATGTCATGAACACACCCAACTAAGACATAACATAATCACATTTTTATAAAAATCCTCAAATCACTCAAAATCACCATTGAATTCTCCCAAAACACCATCAAACTTTCCCTCAAAACATTCCCTCAAAACACTCTAACCAAGATCACTACTCACCTCCAACTCAGATATAACATGAACACAAAAATACATGAACATAAACCTAACACAAAACACATTTTCAAAAACACAAAACACCATTGACTACCAAAACACTCTAATACATCATTTGATCAACTTCAAAACACCTCTGAATACCACCAAAACACCACTGAATACACTCAAAACGCCATTGAATACACCCAAAACACCACTGAACACCACCAAAACACCACTGAACACCACCAAAACACCACTGAACACCACCAAAACACCACTGAATACTCTCAAAACATTAACCTAAACTAACCTAACCTATCCTAACATTCAAAACACTCTCACCTATCCTAACCTAACCCAACCTATCAACACCTAACTTAACCTAAGCTAAACAAAACACCACTGAATACACTCAAAACCTAACCTAACCTAACCGAAACTAATCTAACCTATCTTAACCTTCAAAACACTCTCACCTATCCTAACCCAATATAACAATACCTAACTTAGCCTAACCTAAACTAACCTAACCTAACTAACCTAACCTATCCTATCCTAACCTAACCCAAAACTAACCTAACCTATCCTAACCTTCAAAACACTCTCACCTATCCTAACCCAACCTAACAACACCTAACGTAACCTAACCTAAACTAACCTAACCTAACTAACCTATCCTAACCTAACCTATCCTATTCTAACCTAACCCAATCTAACAACACCTAAACTTACCTAAACTATCCTAACCTAACCTATCCTAACCTAAACTAATCTAACCTAACTTTCAAAACACTCTCATATATCATTTGAATACCCCCAAAATACCATTGAATAATACTAAATCACCACTGAACACCTCCAAAAACATTATCAAACACCTTTGTATACTCCCAAAACACCATTTAATTAATACCATAACAACATATATCATTTTTACCTAACCTATCATAACCCGACCTAACCTAACCTAAACTAACCTAACTAATCTAATCTAACCTAAACTTAACCTTCAAAACACATTCATACATCATTTGAACACATTCAAAAACACTCGTGCACATCATTTGATCACCACCAAAACAGCTTTCAATACCCCCAAAAGCACCTTTTTTATACTCCCAAAACATTAAATACCCCAAAAAACACCATTGAACACCTCCAAAAAACACTCTCAAACATCGTTTGAATACCCCCAAAACACTATTGAATTCCCCCAAAACACCACTGAATACTCCCAAATCATCATTTTTTTTTTTTACATTTTATTAGTTTTTCGGTACATTTAATACATATACAAACTCAAAACAATCAAATGTGTATAAACGCAAAGAACATTAACAGTGAGTAACCTTTCCAACATCAATGGAAATAAATGCTATGTCACAAACAACAGCTCAATACGAACTGCGTGCAAGGTGATAAAATTAACATACAACAAAAGGTACACCCAGTGCCGAGACCCGACACCGATATAATTCCTAGTAATATTTTTACCATAAACAGATATGAATCGTCCTTACAAAGCATTAAGGACATGCATCCTACCTATGCCACAAATCCCAATAAGAGACCCCCCTCTCCACCTAACAATTTACATTAACCTTATAAACTGTAAGCTCTATGTGCATGAGGTTACATTTAACAAAAGTATCCTAATAACTTCACACCTAACCACAAATTTTTGCTTTCATAGCCACAACAAACCTCTATACACACAATTATGTAAAAATGAATACAAACACAATTAGCATCTATTACTTTTAACTTTATAAGTTGTATTAATACTAACTACACTTATACATGTGTAAATTTATGACCTACAACAAGTGTGGTGCATACCTGATGTCCTATCAGAATGCCATCAACCTGCCACAGAGTATATTCAAAAGTAAATTACAAATCGAAATTACAGTAACCACAACATGTTTCAGTTACCCTTACCATCTACTGGTAAGTACAACCAACCCCAACACATTCACACCAGTTACAACCCAAACACCCTCCCTCCTCCCCAGCTTCAGAGGACCAGCCAAACCCATGTACAACCCCTGACTCCCCCACCTTACCACTTCACCAACATCCATTCCACCCTTCATTCATCTCATCCACTACCCAAAACCCTAACGTCACTTGTCCAGCATAGAATGTCAACCGTCACCAAAGAAAATAATACCCCCATATTCCCTCCCCTTTCTCCAATCACACGTCCCTATCTCCTAAAACAAACACATCCCTTTCCCTATTCCCCAACCCTACAGGTCAAGCCCACTCAAACCCTCCAAACCTCTCAATAGCCCTTGACACTTAATGATCTGTAATCCTCCGAAAATACAGAATCCCAACCCTTCCCATATAGCAAACGATTCCGACACTTGGTTTGATATATAGAGCGCCACCGCCTTTATTCTTTCGAATGCCCACCTTCTCTCAATTCCATGACACACAAACAAAATCCACCATGCAGTACAGTAAACCCTTTTGTCCCTATGACACCTCCCAAATCCAAGAAAATTGCCCTTAACAAAGGTACTCCCTCCCAATTTCTCAAAACCCATCCCATCCACCACCTTACCCTTCCAATGCTTCACAAAAATATGGTCTGCAAGACGGTCTCCGCTTGCCACACTCTCACAACCCCATCTTTCACACACCCATTCGAAATAAAATTCCTTGCTGCAACCGCCACGTAGAAACCTATACATCAGCTCACGATCCTTCCCGATAAACGTAATTCCGAAACCCTCAAATTCTTTCAGTCATAAACTGATATATAGCCTCCACTCCAGCACCCACCCACCTCCTAACCTCATAAGCACAGCTACTTTTAAATTTTGCAGTTCCTTTATGACCATCATATTGCGCAGCCAATCCTGCACTGTACCAGATCCTCCTCCACCATACACCCAAATCTCTCAACACTCCTTCCACCTCGGTCCCTCCATCCCCCCTCATCACACAACGTTTCACATACATGCACATCAACCTCTTCTCCAGCCAAATCAGACCCAACCCCAATAATATTTCTTCCTAACTATATCCTTCCGTAACCAATGTCTACCATTAGCCCATATGAACTTAAATACTTTACGCTCCAACCCTTCCACATCCCACCTCAATAAAGGATAAATATTAGCTACAACCAAATCCTACTGTAAATCATTGTGTTTACGCACAACCTCTGCTCAACATGAGCTCACCCGCATGCCAACCATTTATACGCTCCATCGCCTCGTTGCACTACATTCCCGATTTACCTCTCTCGTCACGTCCCGATTCCCGTGAACACTATTCCACATATTTTCACTGTGTCAGTCACATTCCAACCATGTCTTCTACCCAACCCTTCCCACCCAATTACCCACCTCCAACATCAATGATTTTGCCCGTTCACCTTCATTCCAGTTGCCTTACAAAATGTGCCTATACTGTTCCTACATGCCCCAGCCCTTCTCCTGCCATACCAGCACCGTAGTGTCGTCCCATACCCCACAATATTCATGATCCCCTACCACCACCACCCCCTCCCCCACCAATCTGTAAACGGATCCTGAACACATGCAAACAGAATTCGCGACAGAGGACATCCCTGCTGCAAACCCCGCTCCATCTGCACCACCCACCCAATCTACCATTGACTTGTACCCTAACACATGCCCCTTCATAAAGCTCTGATCCAACTCATCACTTCCACACCAAACTCCTGTCGCTCCATGATTTCGACATGCTCGCGCTCTACACTATCATACGCCCTGCCAATCTAATGCTAGTACCTCCCTTCCGCACTTTCAATGAAATCCTTAATGTACTCATGACCCGTCACCACTCCCTACCTGGAATCCCCTGTCCTACCTCAATCACCTCCCAACACCCTTTTAATCTGTTACCTAGAATCTTTGCAAATATTTTATAATCAGAATTCATTAATACTAAAGGTCTGTAATTCCTCAAGTATCTCCTACCTTCCCTTCCGTACTAGAACCACCACTCCCAATCCCATATCCCTACCATCACCCCGTCCTCTTTCATCCCATTCATCACACCAACCAAACAGTCCTCATGATGTTCCAATTTTCCTTATAAAACTCGTTACTATACCATCTATTCCAGGGCCTTTCCTCTACTTAACCCATTCACCGCCTCCCACACTCCCTTCACTGATCATCCCCCCAACTCCTTCCGCTCACTTCGCTCCCAACTCTCTCCACGATTCACCCTAATATTAAATCCTTGTTCATCACACTCACCCTTTGCAACACATATGCTTGGCAAACCACTTATCCACATACACGTTCATAGCCTCTGTGGTACAAATCCGCATTCCTTCATCATATTCTCCATTCTTCATCCACTCTCCAGCACTCCACTGTCATCCTATCCTTTCGGTTCCTACACTTACCCAATACATATTTGGAGGGTTTATCCTCATAACACGTCATCAAGCCTGCTTTCATCCTGCATGCCCCAAAACTCTCATTCTGCAGCAACCGCAACCTTTCCTTCAATGTCCGTATTTCTCAGTTAGTCTGTGACCTCTCTTAAGTAACAGTCCGTCAATAATCCTCCAAGTAGTTTTGCATGCCATAACGCCATCCTACCTCTTCTTTGCCCAATCTCTGATAGTATGCTTTAATGCCCCTCTTACCCACCTCCACCCACCAATCCACCAGAGCCCCCCTGCAACCTCCTCCCACAACCCTCCCCACCAATCACTAAATTCCACACGTCTACCCTCACCACTCAAAAGCTGAACGTTTAATTTCCAATACCCTTACCCCACCGTACCACCCGACCATTCCACCTCCACCAACACTCCCGATGATCTGAAAAACCCACATCTAAATATTTAACTGCACCCACCACCACTCCCTGTTACATAAATTCTATCTAGCCTAGCCCCATACCCTCTTCTAACAAATGTATGCTCTCCTCCTCCTACCCCAATAACATCCTTCAAACCTACACACCTTAAGTCCTCAGAGCCTGCAAAACACCCCCTCCCCGTGGCTCTACATCCTTTCCCTGATGACACAATTAAAATCTCCCAACTATGGTTATGCTAGGCAAATCCTACATGCATAAATCATATGCTCCTCACAAAATCCACCTTCACCTGTCTGGAAGACTCTGCCGGCATATACACTCCCAAAAAGATACCTTCACCCCCACTCGCCCTCCACCCTCACCAGTCTGCCCCCACTCTCCTCCCATCGCAAAGGCTTGAATGGGCTTGACACTGCTACCACTACCGCCACCCCACCCTTTAATCTACTTGATGAACTGGCAAATACCTTATAACCATCCAATACCAAATTTCTACCACACCTATAATTATGCTCCTGCAAAACCCCACAGTCACACTATACCGTCTCAACGTACACTCCACCCAAGCTCTTTTAATATCTGCTCTCAACCCATTTACATTTAACGTTAAACACTTGAAATTAAAAACAAAGGTTTGCCCTTCGGCCTCGGTGGAAGTTGCGACCCAGATTTCCCTTTACTCTGCAATTTACCCACCTTCTTCCCACCCTTATTAATTCCCTGATCTTGCACCAATCCCAAGTCTTTCTTAGAACTTCCACCAGAGGTTTCTTGCAAACCCTCTGGGCCGGGTCAACACGTCATCACAATCAGACAGTGTGCCAGACCTCTTGCGGGTCCCCTGCACAACTTCCACACCACTTGCACTATCAATCTGATGTACCTCCGCCTGCACTGTCTACAACACTAATGTTTGGTCATTGATACTGGCATTCACTATGCCCTCCACCATATCCATTGTATCTTCCATACCCCCAGTGGCTTCTACACTTAACACCGGTAGAGGTTCGTCCATAATGTCTCTTAATACCTGCTCCAAAGCCACTTCCTCCACAGCACTCTCCTGGTTGCCATCTTCAACCACTGATGGCGCCGTTTCCTGTGATATCGTCTGACACACCACCTCTGCACGCGACTATCTCGCTCCACAACTTTGGTTGTTTCTCCGACTGTTCCTCTTCCTCTGCACATTTCTCTGCACTGTCACGTTCATTCCACGATGTCCCCCATTCATTCTTGGGCCCGACTCTTCAAGCAGTCGGCCGCTACATGCTCATATGCCCCGCACAGACGACAAGTCCTGCGTTGCCCCATGTTGGTGACGTATATCTGCGTCCTGAAATCTGGCAATACGACGTACGACGGTATGGGATGTCGCAAGGTCATCTTCAATGCGAAAGACCCTCAAAGATCCCATCAGCGGTCCTTCACTCCACTTGCCAGGAGTAGCAGCATGGATAACGCCGTATGCCCCGAAAACTGCACTGATGCCACCGCATCGCCTCAAAGGGACATTCCTCAATCGAACCCAAGTGTATGTCCTGAGACGCTCCTTAAGCGTACTGTAGTCCTGTGGCACGGTGTACACTCTATCTTGATGCTTATCCACCAGCCTTTCATACACCTCTGCCGCTTGAAGTTTCACAAACACTCTATTCGCCCGCTTCAGTGCCACTCCATACAAACCGTGTATCAAGTCCATAAATATCTCGTAGGATCGTGGGCAATACTGTTCCGGCCGTGGCAGGGTTGATAACTCCTGTAACCAGGTCCACACAAACTGTGTTCAACCGTCTCCTCCCAGCTGCCGCCATGTTGGTGAAAACCAAAGTGCTATCAAGAGCCACCAGGGGTCAGGCCAGCGCACCGCACACCCTCACACAATCAGAGCTGGGTGGCGAATCATCATTGATTAATCCCAAAACACCATCAAACATTCCCTCAAAACCACTAATTCACATAACACACTCAATTTTTATACACATCCCCACAAAACATAAGAGTGTTTAGAGTGGTTAGAGTGTTTTGAGAAAATGTTTTGAGGGAAAGTTTGATGGTGTTTTGGGAGTATTCAATGGTGATTTTGAGTGATTTGAGGAATTTTTTGTAAAAAAATGTGATTATGTTATGTCTTAGTTGGGTGTGTTCATGATATGTCTTAGTTGGTGGTGACTGTGTTAGTTTTGGCAATGTGTCATGTCTTAGTTGGTGATGTCTTAGTTTTTGGTAATGTTCCATGACTTAGTTGGAGGGTGTATGTCTGTGTTAGTTTTGGCAATGTGTCATGTTTTAGTTGGAGGTGTATGTCTTATGTCTTAGTTGGGTGTGTTCATAATATGTCTTAGTTGGTGGTGACTGTGTTAGTTTTTGGTAATGTTCCATGACTTAGTTGGAGGGTGTATGTCTGTGTTAGTTTCGGCAATGTGTCATGTTTTAGTTGGAGGTGTATGTCTTATGGCTTAGTTGGAAGTGTTCAAATGATGCATGAGAGTGATTTGAAGTTAAAGTTAGGTTAGGTTAGGTTAAATGTTATTTGTGGTGTTTGATAGTGTTTTTGAAGGTATTCAAATGATGTACAAGAGTGTTTTGGTGGTGTTCAAATGAGGTATAAGAGTGTTTTTGATGGTGTTCAATGGTGATTTGGGAGTATTCAATGATGATTTGGGAGTATTCATTCGTGTTTTAGGGTGTATTCAAGGGTGTTTTGGTGGTGTTCAATGGTGTTTTGGGGGAATGTGTAAAAATGTGTGATGATCTAGTGATCATAGTGGTTTTGAGATTAGTGTACTTAGATAATGGGTTTGCCATCTTAAAAAGTTGGTTATAGTGTTTTGAGGGAAAGTTTGATGGTGTTTTGGGAGTATTCAATGGTGATTTTGATGGGTGTTTTTTGAAGGTGTTCAAATGATGTTTGAGAGTGTTTTGAAGTTGATCAAATGATGTATTAGTGTTTTGGTGGTGTTTAAAGTAATCTGGGATGTGTTATGGAGTGAGTTGATAAGGGTTGTTGTTGTCAGAATATTTCTAAACAGTTATTGAGAAATGTGTGTGTGTGTACTCACCTATTTGTGGTTGCAGGGGTCGAGTCATAGCTCCTGGCCCTGCCTCTTCACTGATTGCTACTAGGTCATCTCTCTCCCTGCTCCATGAGCTTTATCAAACCTCGTCTTAAAACTATGTATGGTTCCTGCCTCCACTACGTCACTTTCTAGGCTATTCCACTTCCTGACAACTCTATGACTGAAGAAATACTTCCTAACATCCCTTTGACTCATAGGAGTCTTCAACTTCCAACTGTGACCCCTTGTTTCTGTGTCCCCTCTCTGGAACATCTTGTCTCTGTCCACCTTATCTATTCCTCCCAGTATTTTATATGTCGGTATAATGTCTCCCCTAACCCTCCTGTCCTCTAGTGTCGTCAGGCCGATTTCCCTTAACCTTTCTTCGTAGGACAATCCCCTTAGCTCTGGGACTAGTCTTGTTGCAAACCTCTGCACTTTCTCTAATTTCCTTACGTGCTTGACCAGGTGTGGGTTCCAAACTGGTGCTGCATACTCCAGTATGGGCCTGACGTATATGGTGTACAGAGTCTTGAACGATTCCTTAGTGAGGTATTGGAACGTTATTCTTAGGTTTGCCAGCCGCCCGTATGCTGCAGCAGTTATCTGATTGATGTGTGCCTCAGGAGATGTGCTCGGATTATACTCACCCGAGATCTTTTCCTTGAGTGAGGTTTGCAGTCTTTGGCCACCTAGATTATACTCTGTCTGCGGTCTTCTTTGCCCTTCCCCGATCTTCATGACTTTACATTTGGCAGGGTTAAATTCAAGGAGCCCTTTACTGGACCAGGGCTTGTAGCCTGTCTAGGTCTCTTGTAGTCCTGCCTGATCCTCAACTGATTTAATTCTTCTCATTAACTTCACATCATCTGCAAACAGGGACACTTCTGAGTCTATTCCTTCCGTTATGTCATTCACATATACCAAAAACAGTACAGGTCCTAGGACTGACCCTTGTGGAACCCCACTCGTCACAGGTGCCCACTCTGACACCTCGTCAGAGGTGTGTGTGTGTGTAAGTGAGTTGAGGTATGTTGATGGTAGTGAGGTCACACACTTTAGTTCTTTTAAATTATCTAGAGGAAAAATGACCTCACACCTCGCTTGCCGCCGTCTGGAGATCCAGGTGTTCTGGTCTGCGACAGTAAGCAGTAGATGTCTAGACTTGAGTGTGGGGTGGTGTGTGTTTGTGTGAGTGTGTGAGCGTAAATTTTAATGAAATTAAAGGTATTATGAATATTTTAAAAGAAAATATAGAAGTGAAAAGTTGTTGAATAGAGTTGGTAATGTGAACCCCCATGACGTCACATCAACAGGTTGAAACAAGTAAATCCCTGTGTGTGACATCATAGTGACCCAGGTGTAGTGCAGGTAGAGTTGCTGAAAAGTGTTTCTTGACAACTCTTTTACTAAAAACATGATTTAATAGTAAATATGATTAGAAAGAGTTGTATTTAGTTAATCACATGAGGGAAAATATATATGTTATGAAGAAGATTCATATAAGGTGATTTGTGATATTAAAATATGATAATCGAGGTTGGAGTGAGTGATAGATCTTATGTAGAATTTAGAAAATGAGTAATTGGCAACTTAAATCGTGGATTTTAAAAGGGTTTCCTGAGAGAGTAATCATTTCAGTATTGTCTTTCGTTGTAGCATCAAGTAGATTCATCTGGTGAATTTCTCAAGAAGTTTAATATAGGTGTGTAATGGGAGTATAGGTGTGTTTTAGGAATGTGAAATGTTGTGGGATATGAGTGAAAAAAATGTTAGTGGATATTAAAACGTCTTAAAATTTGCTGTATTACGAGAAAAATTGTTTGAATAATTAAACAAAAATGAAAAGTATATGTAGAAGAAAGTGTTGAAAATTTGTGTTATCCTGGGTTGTAGGGTGTGTGAGTGAGGTGACATGGGAAGTGAGGTGTAGGGAAGGTTCAGGTTGTGTTATTCTGGGTTGTAGGGTGTGTGAGTGAGGTGAAAGGGGAAGAGTGAGGTGTAGGGGAGGTTCAGGTTAAGGAGTGTGAGGTGGCTTGTACATGGTAGAATAGTGACTTAGGAGTTTGGTGGGTCATGTCTTGCCTTGGTGTGTGTGATCTTAGATAATGGTAATCATGGAGTTGGTGAACATTTGTAATGTTTTCCCTATGTTAATTTTGTATTACCAGAAATTTGTTAATGTATCTTTGTATATGAAAATCTACCGAAACAATGGAAAATAATTGAAGAAAAAATATTGTGTATTAGTGTTATCCTACATTTAATAAGAGGAAGTTATCTGCTCAATCCTGTTGTACTCAATGATGTCACGCACTTTTAATTGTTCAATGTAATAAGGAAAGGACTGTTCTCCTGTACTTTTAGGCTGGTGGAGGTTAGGTGAAATTTTATTTTCACTATCATGGCGGATACCTACCGGCGACGTGTCAACACTGTCTGTGTGGACTTGATTAAAGGTGCTGTGTATCCTGATAATGCTGAGATCATCTTGCCATGGTTCTACGTGACACCTTCGAATATCGACTGAGGCCATTTATGGCATATCTTTGAATGGATCAGCCAGATTTTTCGTCAAGTTCAACTCACTGGCATGAGGAAGTGGTGAACAAGTTCCAGGACAAGCCTATTTCGTCAACTCGGGATTGAGGTGCGACGTGACGTTGCCTGCACATTACTCTTGGATTCACGTGAAGAACCTCCCGCTTCGAGGCTCTGAATTTGATGTCGGCGAG
>WNWK01042396.1:0-15999 GCA_009830355.1 Cherax destructor | reverse complement strand
CACCCCATTTTTCTACATATTACCTATGTATTTTATTAGGTAATGTGATGTAAGGGCTAAAAAGTGCACAGGCTGTTTGTAACCATTACTTTTTAAATACTTCTGCAGCTCCTCAGAGCTGAGGCATGTCCCGTGATACAATAGGCATTACCTCTCTAAACTACAGCGCTGAGTTGCTGAACAAAATCTAGCCAAGAACGAACATATAATTTTGAGCAAGTCTAGAATTTTGAGACACTTGAAGCTGGCAGTTGCATTTCCCCTCATTCCTGCTGTATTGAAGACAGGTGGGCTTGTTGGATGCACATATGTGTCCCACCCACTGCTTGCCATCTCTTCAGGGTTAAGGTAAGTCCATCTAGACGCTTTTTGCTGCCATCGGATGTACGTAGTTTGAGCATCTTCCTTATTTGGGCACTGGTTATTGTGGCGTCTTTTAATGTCCATTTTTTCCTTAATTCTACAGCAAAATGACCATGGTATCCAGATTGATCTTCCGATGCCCCTCAGATACACCTATGGTCACTGAGGATACGGGTAAAGGGAAAAAATCATCAATACTAGTGATGTTAGGGTCGAGGCATGTGCCTAGACAGTAATTAAAAAAAGCCAACAAAAAATTCTCAGATGGGGGTTCTCGCTGAATAAAGAGCTTTACCCTTTCCCCGGACATACTTTCAAGCATTGTTGAATTGCTACCCAATGTTAGGATATACTTGTCAACTTTGTAGCTGTTTGGATTAGTGGGTTTGAGTTAGGGATGGTTAGGGAATGGTCTTTTTTTAGGGCTCATTAGTCTGCTGTTGTACATAAGGGCTGTGAATTCCAACATTCTGACTAAAGTATTCGCACACGAAGTCAGAAATGCATAGAAAGGTATCTGTGATCCTTGGACACCTTGTCCCTAGTCTGACTGAAATGTATCTTGATTCCACTGCCCTCTTCTAGAAAAAGATTATACTTTAGTAATTATCAACTTTAGCTGACTGCTGAAGCTGATTGTCTCTAAATATCGAATGGACAACCCTTTGTGTAGAGAAACTTTTCGGACAACGCAACTTTGCACATGGTCTTAATCATGGGGAGGTAATGGGGACATGGTAAACCTCGCCTGTCTGTATTTTTGGGGACTTTAATCAATCCCACTTTTACGATTTATTAATACTTAATTACAACTTATTACAATAGTATTTGGTTAATGAGAAATAGATCTGATCCTAAGATATCTGGAAAGACAATCCGCCAAATATTTGAGAAAGAGGTTTAAATAAACTTTTACCAAGTGAATATTTACTTTAAGTATAAAAAGAGTCCGGAGATTACTGCCAGTAGACTAGTCACACTCATAGCCACAGGTCAAAAGACCTCACACACAGCCACAGGTCACAAGACCTCACACACAGCCACAGGTCCCAAGACCTCACACACACCCTCCGCTCCGTCCCACACAAAGTTAGCACAGAATCTCTTCCCTGTCCTCTGGACCCTGTATGTGCGGGTCTCTGCTCCACTTCTAGGCAGAATCCCATGATAAACTAGCCATGTGAGAGACAGTCTCAAGAGGTTTTATTGAAGCATCACACCTGCGCAGCTTTGTTGTAACGAGGAGGACATATTGCTCACGTTATGGGCCCAATTCTTTTTTTCTCGAGACCAAAGGGATGCACCAAAAAATTAGCCTGTTGTCGGGAGTAACACCAGCCTGGGAGTTAAAGTACCTTCTATTTCGATTGGAGGAAATGTGTAATTTCCTTAGAACCGAATTAACTATCCATTTAACAGCTTATCCCCCTAATAAAATCAGTATTTCATTGTGACTAGAACAGTCAAATGGTGACTGTTCACGAGCCTTAAACGGTAATTGTTTGTGTACTGTGGACTTTGCTTGGTGAGTCCTCGTTTACTTTTCAACCTTTAATCGTTTTTATCACCTTCATGTAATATTCAATCTATTGGATTGTGGTATTTTAAATTGGTTTATTTTGGTTAACAGATTTTTAGCTGGCCTAACCAAAAACGTAAATCGAGATATTTGTTGCACAATATGTAGAAATCTACTTTGAATTTAGGCTGACATGATGTTAAGATGATGAGGTCTTGTATCAGTGTGACTCCCTCAGAGCCAAGAGGAACAAAATTGATTTGTAAACTTCTGATTCTTGCATAAAAAATTTTTTTATATTAGGGACAGACTTAGCAATGAAGTTGCATTGTGGGGGAGATGCAGCAGTTGAAGATGTGGTCACACAAGAGCAGAGCCTATCGAGAAGTACATCAGGCCCTTACACTCTCTATCTTCCCTACCTCCACTGATAAATCTGGGCCACTAGTGGACCCATCTCACATGTGACGATACCTTCAACTGCTGCACCTTTCAACTTATGCATCTGTCTTACAGTGATAAAGCCTTTCCCGGTCGAAAAGGCTCTTAATGAAAATACCGAGGTGCTGCACGGTGTTTCAATTCTGCTTTGAGAATATGGGAAAGAGCCTGATATTTATTGCTTTGAGTGTGATATTATTGATTTACCAGAGTCTGTTCAATGCTCGGGTGGATGTGGACCTCACTTTCCAATGGAAACATCTTGAACCATGGCATCTAACAATGGGGAAACCATTAGCGTTAATGGCATGAACTTTAGCAGTCGACATTTCCAGTCCACATTGTCAGTTGTGCGATTGCCGGCTGCAGGTTTCCTCTAATTAGCTTCCATTCAATTAGTTAGGGTGTTTGGAAAGTAATATATAATGTCGTACCGAATAGGTAAAACTGGTCAATTAGCAAGAACTCGCTTAAAATTAAGTCCTTTCAAAATTTTCTCTTATACGTTTAAAGATGTTTTTTTATCTATATTAATGCAAAAATTAATAATTTTTGTACCAAAAGAACCTTGTAAACTTATAAATTAGACACATATGCAACACTTGGGTATCTTTATTGAGAAAGGTTCGCCACACAGTGGCTTCATCAGTCAATACAAAGTAGAAGGTTAAGGGGGGAGGAGTAGTTTGAGGTTAGTCCCTCGGCCTGGAGTCGATGTGTTCAGTCCATCAATCTTGTAGAAAGTACAGCACATGTCCGTAGATGTGGCTTTATACTGTAGTCAGGTGAGGCGAAGCAGGAGGAGGGGGGGTCATGTGGTACCATCCACTAGTCGAATGGTCTTCGTCCAAAGGTTGGACAAGTGTACTTTCTACAAGATTGATGGACTGAACCATCGACTCCCGGCCGAGGGACATTCCTCAAACTCCTCCTCTCCTTACACCTTTCTACTTTGTATTGGACTGATGAAGCCACTGTGTGGCGAAGCGTTTCCTCAATAAAAACCCAAGTGTTGCATATGTGTCTAATTTATAACTTGTCGGTTCTCTGAACCATTCATCTACATCTTAGTAAACTTACCTAACCTTATTATAAAAGCGCAATTTAATTTGCCTAATCCGACTAAATATTTTAGATAATTTTACAATAATTTAATAATAAACAGAGACAATGAAATATATTTTTTTCGTTAGGGCAGAATGATTTTTGCGAAATTATTGCATACCAAAATTTTTGCTTGCCTTTTTGAAGAAAAGCGTTGTTATTTAAGCCAAAATCGCAATTTTTTCTATTCCCAGACATATATATATGCAATAAGATCCGAAGCCACGCAGCCTATCAGACCCTCAAAGAGTACTTGATAAGGCTGGTTCGTCTTCATGGAAATTAAAAAGATAGAAGAATCAATAATAACATAATAAGAAAAACAATTTTATTTATATGAAAAGAAAAAGTAAATATAAAACACTTAAACATAAAATTAATCCTACTTGAAGCAAAGAAATAAAAAATGATATATATAAATAATTTAATTCCAAGCTAATGTATACACAATGACGTAGTGGAGAATGGTGCCATGTCGATGTTTTTGGGCACGTAGCTGTGAATCGTGGTTTGGAACGCTGAGCCGTTGTTGATGATGGGGGGGTCACAGGTGGACGTGACTGTTGACACTGAGTAGACAGTGACCCCAACACGAGCAGAGGTTCTGACGAACCTGTGATCCTCTGACTACCATAACGCTTGTGAAGCAAGCGAGTCGCAAGTAAAGAACCACCGTGAAACGCTGGTGGAGTTCTAACTGGGAGAAGGTTGCTGAATGGCGTGTAGCTGACTGGGTGGTCGCTCTGTGTAAGAGGGGACCAGTGTTTAAATGGATTACCTGGAGAGAGTTCCGGGGTCAACGCCCCGCGGCCCGGTCTGGACCAGGCCTCATGGGAATCAGAGCCTGATCAACCAGGCTGTTACTGCTGGCCGCACGTAGTCCGACGTACGAACCACAGCCCAGCTGGTCAGGCACTGACTTTAGGTGCCTGTCCAGTGCCTGTTGAAGACAGCCAGGGGTCTATTGATAATCCCCTTATGTACCTGGGAGGCAGTTGAACAGTCTTGGGCCCCTGACACTTATTGTGTTGTCTCTCAACGTGCTAGTGGCACCCCTGCTTTTCATTGGGGGGATGTTGCATCGTCTGCCGAGTCTTTTGCTTTCGTAGGAAGTGACTCTCGTGTGCAAGTTTGGTACTAATCCCTCTAGGATTTTCCAAGTGTATATAATAATGTATCTCCCGCCTGCATTTTAGGGAGTACAGGTTTAGGAACTTCAAGCGTTCCCAGTAATTGAGGTGGTTTATCGCAGTTATGCGTGCTGTGAAGGTTCTCTGCACATTTTCCTAGTTCAGCAATTTCATCTGCCTTGAAAGGTGCAGTTAGTGTGCAGCACTATTACAGCCTAGATAAAACAAGCACCCTGAAAAGTGTCATCATGGGCTTGGCATCCCTGGTTTTAAAGGTTCTCATTATCCATCCTGTCATTTTTCTAGCAGATACGATTGCTACAGTGTTATGGTCCTTTAAGGCGAGATCCTCTGACATGATCGCTCATAGGTCTTTGACATTAGTTTTTCGCTCTATTGTGTGGTTGGAATTTGTTTTATGCTCCGATGAAATTTTAATTTCCTCACGTTTTCCATATCGGAGTAATTGAATTTTCTCATCATTGAACTTCATATTGTTTTCTGCAGCCCATTTAAAGATTTGGTTGATGTCTGCTTGGAGTCTTGCAGTGTCTTCAATGGTGGACACTGTCATGCAGATTCGGGTGTCATCTGCAAGGAAGACACGGCACTGTGGTTTATATCCTTGTCTATGCCCGATATGAAGATGAGGAACAAGATGGGAGCGAATACTGTGCCTTGTGGAACAGAGCTTTTCACCGTAGCCGCCTCAGACTTTACTCTGTTGACTACTACTCTTTGTGTTCTATTTGTTAGGAAATAAGAACATAAGAACATAAGAAAGAAGGAACACTGCAGCAGGCCTACTGGCCCATGCGAGGCAGGTCCAAATCTCCCCCGACTTAAGCCAATGCCCCGACCCATCCAGGTCAGGTTACATTCACTTAAGGAAGGAGCACGGCATCTGACCTAGTAGCACAAACTAGTCAGGTCCAACTTACACCCACCCGCACCCACTCATATATTTATCCAGCCTATTTTAAAACTACACAACGTTTTAGCCTCTATAACTGTACTCGGGAGTTTGTTCCACTCATCGACAACTCTATTACCAAACCAATGCTTTCCTATATCCTTCCTGAATCTGAATTTATCCAACTTAAAGCCATTGCTGCGAGTCCTGTCAATACTAGATATTTTAGCACGCTATTTACATCACCTTTATTTATTCCTGTTTTCCATTTATACACCTCAATCATATCCCCCTAATTCTACGCCTTTCTAGAGAGTGCAGATTCAGGGCCCTCAGTCTATCATCATAGGGAAGATTTCTGATACATGGAATCAACTTAGTCATCCTCCTTTGTACGTTTTCCAGAGCATTTATATCCATTCTGTAATACGGTGACCAAAACTGTGCAGCATAATCTAGATGAGGCCTCACCAAGGATATATAGAGTTGAAGAACAACCTGAGGACTCCTATTATTTATGCTTCTTGATATGAAGCCAAGGATTCTGTTCGCTTTATTGCGAACACTTATGCACTGCTGTCTTGGTTTTAGATTACTGCTAACCAGAACTCCTAAATCCTTTTCGCAATCAGTAGTATTTAAGATCTACATTATTTAGTTTATATGGCATGGTTATTGTCCTGTCCAATATTTAGAACTTTGCATTTATCTATATTAAACTGCATCTGCCACTTCTCCGACCACTGCATCAGTCTATTCAAATCTTCCTGGAGTGCTCTAATGTCCTCATTTGAATGAATTGGACGGCCTATTTTGGTGTCATCGGCAAACTTGCTTATGTCGCTATTTATTCCATCATCTATGTCGTTTATGTAGATTGTGAACAACAAGGGGCCCAATACTGACCCCTGTGGAACACCGCTTGTGACACTTCCCCACTCTGATTTCTCCCCATTTATGCAAACTCTCTGCTGCCTATTTGTCAACCATGCCTCTATCCAGGAAAAAATTTCTCCTCCTATTCCGTGTGCCTTAATTTTCCTCAATAGTCTCTGATGTGGGACTCTATCAAAAGCCTTACTGAAGTCCATATACACAATATCATATTCATTACCATGATCTACCTCCTCAAACACCTTAGTGAAAAAGTTATTAAATTTGTAAGGCAGGAACCCCCTTTTGTAAAACCGTGCTGAGATTCTTTGATTAATTTATGCTTTTCAAGATGGCTGCGAATTGCCTCGGCAATTATTGATTCCATAAATTTTCCCACTATGGAGGTTAGGCTTATTGGTCTATAGTTCGAAGCTAAGGACCTGTCACCTGCTTTGAAAATAGGTATTACATTTGCCATTTTCCACTTATTTGGCACCATGCCAGTTTGCAGTGATATGTTGAAAAGATTAGCCAACGGGTTGCTAAGCTCCTCTTTACATTCCTTTAGAACCCTTGCATACAGTTCATCAGGGCCTGGGGATTTGTTAGGTTTCAATTATCTATTTGTCTAAGGACCATGTCACTTGTGACCCTAATCGTGCATAGTTTACTATCATCCTGTTCTACATAATTAATTATTTCTGGAATATCGCTAGTATCTTCCTGTGTAAAAACTGAGAGGAAGTAAGTGTTAAACATTCTACACATTTCCTTATCACTGTCGGTGAGCTGACCTGAGTGACTTTTGAGTGGGCCTATCTTGTCCCTAATCTTACTTCTGTATACCTGAAAAAATCCTTTTGGGTTAGTCTTCGATTCTCTCGCAACTTTAACCTCATAAGTCTCTTTTTGCTTTTCTTATTCCCTTTTTATTTCTCTCTTTAACTGAATATATTGATTACCTAATTGCCCCTCTCTCTTTTGATTCGCCTATATATGCCTCTCTTTTGACCAATGAGATGTTTTAATCTATTGTTCATCCATTTAGGATCATTTTTGTTTGATCTGATTTCCTATTAGGAACATAAGCTGTCTGAGCAGCTAGAACTATTCTCTGAAAACGTCATATTGGCAATCACCACCTACCTGACCCACTGTCAGGTCATTCCAGTTCAGCCTACCCAGGTAATTTTTCAGTCCTATGAAATCAGCCAGGCGGAAGTCAGGGACAGAGACTTGATTTCCATTAGTAGGGTAATTCCATGATATATTAAAACTGAGTGATTTGTGATCACTTTCCCAAGCTCATCATTAACCTCAAGATTATTAACTAGCGTTTCCCTGCTGGCAAGAACCAAGTCTAGCAGGTTATTTCCTCTAGTTGGTTCTGTCACCAACTGTTTCAAAAAACAATCCTGAATCGTATCAAGAAAGTCACTTGACTCTAAATTTCCTGTCAAATTGCTCCAGTCAATTTGTCTAAAGTTGAAATCTCCCATTAGCACAACATTTTCATGTGTAGATGCCTTACGAATTTCATCCCATAGAAGTTTACTGCACTCCCTATCAAGATTTGGGGGCCTGTAAATCACACCCAAAATAAGTTTTACACGGCCCTCAAGAAGCTGTAACCAAAGAGATTCAGTGGCTGACGCTTCTAATTTTATATCTTGTCTAACACAACACTTTAAATTGTCTCTGACATACATCGCTACTCCACCACCCTTCCTGTTGACCCTATCAGTGTGGAATAATTTATAGCCTTGTATGTGACATTCAGAAGGCAACTCTCTATCTTTCAGATTGAGCCAGGTCTCTGTTATAGCAATAATATCTATGTTTCCTGCACTTGCAATTAATCTTAGCTCATCTATCTTATTTCTTACACTCCTGCTATTAGTATAGTAAACCTTAAGGGAGCTAGTCTCTTGTTTTCCCCTGCTGTCTCCCTTTGTTTGCTGTCCTGCTCCATTGCCCTTATTTGTAACTTTATGATGAATGTCTTTTATACACTTACTGTTTTCAGCCCTAGTGTTGCAAACTGACTGTTTCCCACACACACCCATACCTCTATCATCTATCAGTTTAAAATACTAGGCATGTCAGCAATGGCCCTCTCAATCGAGTTGGCAAGTGCTTCCACCCCTGTCCCAGAGAGATGTACCCCATCCCTTGCCTTCTGAATGTCACATACAAGGCTATAAATTATTCCACACTGATAGGGTCAACAGGAAGGGTGGTGGAGTAGCGTTGTACGTCAGAGACAATTTAAAGTGTTGTGTTAGACAAGATATAAAATTAGAAGCGTCAGCCACTGAATCTGCCAACTTTTCCTGTTATTCCTTTATCACGCATTTTGTGTGCTATTACACCATGGTCACACTTGTAAAAGGCTTTTGCAAAGTCTGTGTATATAACATCTGCATTCTGTTTGTCTTCTAGAACATCCAGGACCTTGTCATAGTGGTCCAGTAGTTGGGACAGACAGGAGCGACCTGCTCTAAACCCATGCTGCCCTGGGTTGTGTAATTGATGGGTAGCTAGATGAGTGGCGATCTTGCTTCTTAGAACCCTTTCAAAGATTTTTATGATATGGGACGTTAGCGCTATTGGTCTGTAGTTCTTTGCCAATGCTTTACTGCCCCCTTTGTGGAGTGGGGCTATGTCTGTTGTTTTTAGTAACTGCGGGACGACCCCAGTGTCCATGCTCCCTCTCCATAGGATGTTGAAAGCACGTGATAGGGGCCTCTTGCAGTTCTTCATGAACACGGAGTTCCATGAGTCTGGGCCTGGGGCGGAGTGCATGGGCATGTCATTTATCGCCTCTTCGAAGTCATTTGGCGTCAGGATAATGTCAGATAAGTTTGCCTCTATCAAGTTTTGTGGCACTCTCATAAAAAAATCATTTAGGTCTTCGACTTTCAGTCTGGTTAGCGGCTCGCTAAAAACTGAGTCATACTGGGACTTTAGTAGCTCACTTATTTCCTTGCTGTCATCTGTGTAGGACCCATCCCGTTTAAGTAGGGGCCCAATACTGGATGTTGTTCTCGACTTTGATTTGGCATAAGAAAAGATATACTTTGGGTTTCTTTCAATTTCATTTATGGCTTTTAGTTCTTCCCGCGTTTCTTTATTCCTGTAAGATTCCTTTAGTTTTAGTTCGATGTTTGCTATTTCTCTGACCAGTGTCTCCCTACGTATTTCAGATATATTGGCCTCTTGTAGCCGCTCTGTTATTCTTTGCCTTCGCCTGTATAGGGAGCGCCTTTCTCTTTCTAATTTACATCTTCTCCTTTTCCTTAAGGGAATTTGTCTTGAGCAAACCTCAAGTGCCACAGAGTTAATTTGTTCTAGACATAGGTTAGGATCTGAGATGTTTAGGCTATCTTCCCAGTTTATATCATTTAGGACTTGGTTTACTTGGTCCCATCTTATGTTTTTGTTATTGAAGTTGAATTTTGTCGGTCTGGGGCCCCCTGCATACATGTCTGGAGCTCTATTATATTGTGATCTGAGTATATTGTTTTTGATATGATGACATTTCGTATCAGATCATCATTGTTAGTAAAGATGAGGTAGAGCGTATTCTCCAATCTTGTAGGCTCTATTATTTGCTGGTTTAAGGTGAATTTGGTGCAGAGATTTAAAAGCTCGTGTGTGTGCGAGTTTTCATCTGAGCTGCCTCCTGGTGTTATTTCTGCTACCACATTATTTGCAATATTCCTCCATTTTAGGTGCCTTAGGTTGACGTCCCCCAGGAGCAAGATGTTGGGGGCAGGAGCTGGAAGGTTTTCCAGACATTGGTCAATTTTCAGAAGCTGTTCCTGGAATTGTTGGGACGTTGCATCCGGAGGCTTGTATACAACCACGATGGCCAGGTTTTGATTCTCGATCTTTACTGCTAGAACTTCAACTACATCATTTGAGGCATTTAGTAGTTCTGAGCATATAAGTGACTCTGTGATATACAGGCCAACCCCCCTCCCCTTTTGCCTGTTCACTCTGTCACATCTGTATAGGTTGTAGCGTGGGATCCATATTTCATTGTCCAAGTGATCCTTTATGTGGGTCTCTGTGAAAGCCGCAAGCATTGCATTTGACTCTGTAAGCAGTCCACGGATGTAAGGTATTTTGTTGTTCGTCGCTGGCTTTAGACCCTGTATATTTGCAAAGATGAGTGTCGTTGGATTGGTGGTATTGGTAGTATGGGGGGGGGGGTCTTTTTTTCCTGACACTAATATCTGTTGTTCTGGAGTGGCGGCCATTGACTGTGGTTCCACTCCAGAAATGATTGCAGTTGGTGTACGATTTCTGTCATTTCCTGCCAGCTTTTTTTTCTTCCTGGCGCTAAAAAACCCCTCTCTGGAGTGGCTTTGGCTACCCAGGTTTTCCCATGCTCTGGATGTTCTGTGTCGTCTTGTACCCTTTAGGTGGTGTGCCTGGCAATATAGGTTATAGCACTGTCTTTCCTGAACTGATGAGTGACACATTTCAGGGTGGAAAAGCTTACAGGACGGGAGGTTGCATTTTCCTGTTGTCATATGGGCACGGTATTTTCAGGGGTGGTCAAAGTTGCATGTCCCATCTGTTTTCCCAGAAATTCCATGCCTGCAGATACCAAATGCATAATATTTGCATAGGCCTGGTTTCTGTTTGCCTTGTTTTTTTGTGACTGTGTTCCCTAATGTATTCCCTACTGGTGCGTGTTTTCCTGTCTCATTTCTATCTTCAGCACTAGTGCTAACATCCCTTTTTGTTCCATCTCCAACACTAGCATCTTCAGGAGCACTGTCCTCCAGGACAACACTAGCACCCTCATGAGCACTGTCCTCCAGGACAACACTAGCACCCTCATGAGCACTGTCCTCCAGGACAACACTAGCACCCTCAGGAGCACTGTCCTCCAGGACAACACTAGCACCCTCAGGAGAACTATCCTCCAGGACAACACTAGCACCCTCAGGAGCACTGTCCTCTAGGACAACACTAGCACCCTCAGGAGCACTGTCCTCCAGAACAACACTAGCACCCTCTGGAGCACTGTCCTCCAGGACAACACTAGCACCCTCAGGAGCACTGTCCTCCAGGACAACACTAGCACCCTCAGGAGCGCTGTCGTTCAAGACAGACAGCCCCTTCCAAATCACCCATCTTATTTTCCCATCTGTCATACCATGTTGACATGTCTTTTAAGAAGGATCTCTTATTGGTGTTCTTGTCTTTTAATATAGATGTAATTTTCTCATGCAGGTGTATCTCGTTTGGGCAGACCCAAAAACATCTCTCTGAGTTTGTCAAGTGTGGTCACTGGTTGAAAATTCCTGCATATACCATGGGACCATTGACCACAGAGATTGCAAGCAATCCAGGCCTGTTTTCGTTCCTTACCCTTTCTACAGACCACACAGATCTTCATGGTGGTGGTCATCTTACAACACTTGACCACTCTCCTAGCTACCTAGTCTATAATTTCTCGAAGTATTTAGTTGTTTTTAACAGTTCATCTGATTTGGCTTTTTTCCAACGAATCCGTTTGAATCCGGTCCTTTGTTCACTTATTTCTTGGATGAATCCGGGCGAATCCGGTTTGTGCTCACTGTATATTTTAACTAATAACCACTTTGAAAGGTAGATCTGTCTATTTGTATTGTATCTATTTGTTGTAGTTGCTGTTTGGGTGTTTAATAAGGGCGTGTAAGTAGGTAGAGTTGCCCGATTGATGCTCAGATCTTGTCAAGATCTATGCTGCCCTGCCTTATCTCGCCTGTGTCGGATGACCTGAGCCGACAATCAAGGCTAAAATAGAGATACAAAATTACACACCATGCGAGAAATCACTCGCATGATTGGCGTACGGCCATTAAAAGAAATGATGAGGATTGAAGGATGCCGTTACACTACGTAAGATCAAATCATGACAGGAATAATTTTGAGCATAAAAACCCTCAACAAGTGTGAAGCTCTTATTGAAACCCAAGCAAATAATAACTTATACAGGAGTGGAAGGAATACTTACAGATTTGATGGGAGCCGCTAGTCAAGTGACTGACCACCGGTTGGAGAGACCCTCGTCCGGGAGGGTAGCGGGAACTACGCACCCACCATAATTGAACAAGCAGACTGCCCAACAAACTACCACAACCATTCATTCAAACTTCCACCCTTACTATCACAATAAACAGATAATACAATATACAGAATAACCACTTTCCTCCCCTTTTCTGCACACCTTCCCTTCCCACAACACTCTCCTCCCCACTTCTGGACACCTTCCCTTCCCACAACCCTCTCCTCCCCACACCTACACCCTTCCCCAGAACAGTCTCCTCAATAACTTCACTAAGTGCAAATTAAAATGCTCCGAGTCAATCACAGGGAGCAGATGTGAAGAGCTTGAGTGATCAACATGTGGCTGAATAACAGAGAGAGAGAGAGAGAGAGATAGGGAGAAGGAGATAGAGAGAAGGAGACAGAGAGAGAGAGAGAGAGAGAGAGAGAGAGAGAGAGAGAGAGAGAGAGAGAGAGAGAAAGGGGAGGGAGAGAGAAAGTTACGAAGGGAAGGAGTGAGTGGGGGGAGGAGAGGAGGTATCTTCATTTCCTTGCTGGCAGTCACTCTCACTCACTGTGGAAATGAAAGAGGAAATGCGCGAAAGTGAAGGAGATCAGACTGGAGCCCGGGAGTACCAACCAGTGGATAGAAGTGAGATTAATGAGTTCATCAACCCCTGATGAGCTGAGACACAGCTCTGCTGAAACATTAGTTTGCCAAGTGGTGAGCCACAACCTGAGAACTAGCACAATGCTTTGTTAAGAGGTAAAACATAACTTTGCTGAGAGCTGAGAAAGAGTTCTGCTGAGAGCTGAGACAGCCCTGCTGAGAGCTGAGACAGCCCTGCTGAGAGCTGAAACAGCTCCCTTGAGAGTTGAGAGACAACTCTGCTGGGAGCTGAGATACGGCGCGGCTTAATACATTCTCTTAGAAATGGATTTAGTGGTATATGTCTAAATTCCTATTATTTCCCAGCGACTCTATTACCAGACGTAAGTGATTTAGGGAAACAAATAGAAACTGTAAAGGGAATTCTGTTATTTGGTGGTGGTGGTTGGAGAGATTGTGATGTTGGTAAGGTGGTGGTGGTAGAGATTGTGAAGTTGGTAAGGTGGTGGTGGTAGAGATTGTGATGTTGGTAAGGTGGTGGTGGTAGAGATTGTGATGTTGGTAAGGTGGTGGTGGTTGGAGAGATTGTGATGTTGGTAAGGTGGTGGTGGGAGAGATTGTGATGTTGGTAAGGTGGTGGTTGGAGAGATTGTGATGTTGGTAAGGTGGTGGTTGGAGAGATTGTGATGTTGGTAAGGTGGTGGTGGTAGAGATTGTGATGTTGGTAAGGTGGTGGTGGGAGAGATTGTGATGTTGGTAAGGTGGTGGTGGTTGGAGAGATTGTGATGTTGGTAAGGTGGTGGTGGGAGAGATTGTGATGTTGGTAAGGTGGTGGTTGGAGAGATTGTGATGTTGGTAAGGTGGTGGTTGGAGAGATTGTGATGTTGGTAAGGTGGTGGTGGTAGAGATTGTGATGTTGGTAAGGTGGTGGTGGGAGAGATTGTGATGTTGGTAAGGTGGTGGTGGTAGAGATTGTGATGTTGGTAAGGTGGTGGTGGGAGAGATTGTGATGTTGGTAAGGTGGTGGTGGGAGAGATTGTGGTGTTGGTAAGGTGGTGGGAGAGATTGTGATGTTGGTAAGGTGGTGGTGGGAGAGATTGTGGTGTTGGTAAGATGGTGGTGGGAGAGATTGTGGTGTTGGTTTGGTGGTGGCGGGGGTGGTAGTAATGGGAGAATGAGGTATGGATGGTTGTGGTGGCGGCAATAGTGTTGGTCATGCTGGAGAAGGTGGATATGGTGGGGAGGATTGCTGTGATAATAGTGGTGATGATGACGGTGTTTATGGGGGTGATAGTGAGATGTAGTGGTGAAAGGTGTTGTTTGTAGTTTACCGGTTATTGCAAATCAATTTGTCAATGTTGAATAAAGTACCGAGAAGCAATAACCATCACTCAGGAAGGAGAGTCACCTGCTAGACGCACTCAGCTTAATACGACACCCATAAGAACACCCGCTAGCCTGCCAGCCAGAGGATTGATGCCAGTGAAAGGCTCTTGAGCCCAGGACCTGAAGCTACCGTTTCCTTCCTTGGATCAAACACAGTTAAACTCCCCTTTCAAATCCCAAGGTGCTGTATAACCCCGACCCTACGGGCTTAGCACTTCCTTATGAATTTAAAAATATTAGCGTTTAGCGGGCGGACTCAGGCTCCTACACTTTAAGCTGATCCATGGTAATACAATGGCTGAGTACACCTATTACGGGTTATGGCATTTTATTGTGAAAACGTTTCGTTCACCAAGGATTCTATCAAATGAGATGATTAAGTGCCTAGTGGAGGAAATGCTTTGAAAATAAAATGTCCGAATCCGCATTGTATGTCTTATTTATATAGTTATACTTCCGTAATATAATGTTTATTTACTACAATATACGAGTGTCAAACCCTAAATACGGATCTCTACTTACAATTTTTCTGTCTTTCGACTATGGGTAGTCCACAACCCTGTCATTGGCCATAGAAGCTCTTTAAAACTTCCTTCTAGGTTTCCTACAGATAATTTCAGAACGTATCTTCACGTCGGCTTCAAACTTTAACTCTTAAAGTCTCGGACAGTTAATGGTCTGTGTAAGTACAAATTTGTCTATTTTATGCATGAAAATAGCGCATCGATTTCCGTGCGATAACTTTAGAGCACTATTTTTCATGTCCAACTTTCAACACTGGTATAGCCTACCTGGAGGAAGGGTCGGCTGCATCACTATCTGCCCATTTGCCAATTTTACTCAGAAATCTGAAGTATTTTTTTGTGCCAAAGCTTGAAATTGTTTTTGTTTTGATAGGACTGAGGTGCTGATGATAAAGTTGTTGCAGCCCCTTAAGTAAATACGTGAAAATGCTGTTGGCTTCGGATTTTAAACGCAGCTGCTGCATGTACGTCAAAGGAAGGTACATAGATTGTATTGGTGCAAATGTGTCAATATTTTCACCATAATTAAGAAAAATAGTGGGGCTTTATTGGTTACAGTAAAGGAATTTGAAGGATGTCTCATGTGATCAAATTAGTATACTGGTTTGTGCAATACCTGCCTCTTTCTATTGACTTCAACTTAAAATGATGGTCTGAGACGAGAGTTCAGATCCATTTTTATTATTTATATATATATATATATATATATATATATATATATATATATATATATATATATATATATATATATATATATATATATATTTAAGGTAGTAGGTTGGTAGACAGCAACCACCCAGGGAGGTACTACCATCCTGCCAGGTGACTGTGAAACAGAAACCTGAAACTGTTTTACATGATGGTAGGATTGCTGGTGTCTTTTTCTGTCTCATAAACATGCAAGATTTCAGGTACGTCTTGCTACTTCTACTTACACTTAGGTCACACTACGCAAACATGTACACGTTTATGTATACACACTCATCTGAGTTTTCTTTGATTTTATCTTAATAGTTCTTGTTCTTATTGCTTTTCCTTTCATATCCATGGGGAAGTGGAATAAGAATCTTTCCTCCGTAAGCCAT